>JADLZN010008041.1:0-51049 GCA_018155175.1 Sinocyclocheilus anophthalmus
AACTAAATCCTCACCGTCTAACCCTAAAATAAACCTGCGAAATTAGATTGTCATTCACTTTTTATCACTGTTTTCGCATTTCTTACTGTGGTAAACATGCGGAAGGGAAATTAAAGATTTCGCCATTCGTTCGATGTACTTGGACAGTGGCCACAAATTAATAAGTCATAGGAACGAATTAAGAAGTTGTAGGAATGAATAGCCTATCTGGCCTGTGTCCCGCAGCCCTGCAAAGTGACCTTCCAGGCTAATTTGTTTCAAAATGAAACTCATGATGCTTGTACCCTGGGTTTCCTTACTTTGCCGCGCTGTTACTGACATTTCTATTGCATTGTTATGAAGAACTTGTTTGTTTGCTATTTTAATGACTTTTAAAGTTTTAATCACATGAAAAGCTTAATTTTGTATATATGAATGAAGTGAAGGATGCATTGTATATAACCGGTCACTCAGTCAAGCCAATGCTTCACCCTTGAATTTATTGCTCATGAACTCCTGCAGCCCAAAATTAAACGACTTAAAATCACGAACCAGTGATAGCTTTAAATGATTGCCTCTCTTACGACAATTATACGATCATCGATTAATCCGTTTGACATCCCTAATATATTATATATATATTATATATATATACTGTATATATATAACAAATATCTTTTTTTCACAAGATGACCTGTTCACTAAGCAGCCTCTGTTTGGCTATCCTAGCACAGGCTAGCAGTTGCTAGCAACATGTTAGTATGTTGTTCCCAACATGCAGCAATGTGTTAAAACATGTTGCACGATGTGTTTGTACGCTAGAAAAACACATTAAAAAACGTAGGCAAAGAGCTAATTCATGCTATCAATGTGCTATCAACATATTAAATCATGCTATCAACATATGAAATCATCAGAATCTTCAGAAAATCACACTGTTAACAGAAATCTCAGGCCAGTTTGTCCCCAAAATAAGGTTAAGTAGGTGCACCCCCCCACACATAAACCCCCTCCTAGCTGCTGTTTTCCAAATGCAGACAATAAGGATCTAAAGCATCTCTAAAATTAAGTCACACTACCATTCGTAGTTGTTGGTTGTAGATTACTGGGCTGTTTGGTGAATAGTATGAGGTTGTGCTGATCTGCTCACTCTGAGTCAAAAAACTTTCACCGCCTGAGAGAGCTGGACCTGATTACATCTGCTGCTGATGTGCAGGCTTCAGGATAAAGCTGCTTCGCTTTGCTGGACTGACGAGTCCCCATCAACTCAACAATACTTAGGTTCGTGATTCATATTGATTATATTTTAATACTAGTGTGTGTGTGTTGTGTGTGTGTGTGTTGTGTGTGTGTGTGTGTGAGATAGAGATTCTACTTTATTAATTCTAATTAATTGCATAAAATAATTGTCAATGTATAAACAGTGGTTAACATAATAAACATAGACAAAAAACTTACAGCCAGGTGAAAGTCGCATTTAAAACACTCTGGGGGGTATTCCGAAAGCATGTTATGTTACATTACCTGGTAATGTTTAGGTAAGTAAAGAGGATAAACTCAGCTTTAGTTCCAAATACGTGAGGTAACTTTCATGAGTAATTCGCCATAGCACTACTCTCTGAACATAGACCTGGCTGTCCGGAGTAAGATTCTGTATCAGGTTAGCTTACTTTCGTGCTATCATATTCGCATGCTTGACCTCCTAACCAGTAGTCATGATTATATATTAAATACAATATATATATATATATATATAAATATTATATATATCTATATTATTATATATAATATATATTAAGGGATGGATATACAGTTTATATACAGTCCTATCTTAGGACAACTTAAACTTTTTTTTTTAACTTTAAAAAGTTTCAAGTTGTCGCTAAAAACAAGAAACCCGGGTATTGGATTTTGTTTAAGGACAACTTTGTGAAATGTGTTTTGATCCCCTACAATTTTACTACACATATATATATATAATATATATCTTATATATTATATATCTATCTATATATATATATATATATTATACAGTATCTCACAGAAGTGAGTATTCCCCTCACATTTTTGTAAATATTTTAATATATCTTTTCATGTGACAACACTGAAAAAAATGACACTTAGCTACAATGTAAAGTAGTGAGTGCACATCTTGTATAACAGCGTAAATTTGCTGTCACCTCAAAATAACTCAACACAAAGCCATTAATATCTAAACCGCTGGCCACAAAAGTGAGAACACACTACTAAGTGAAAATGTCCAAATTGGGCCAATTAGCCATTTTCTCTCCCCGGTGTCATGTGACTCAGTGTTACAAGGTCCTCAAGGTCTTCCTTGCTCGTCATGTTTGTGATGTGCTTGGTTGTGTTTACAATTTGTGTGTTTCACTTCTTGCTCTCACTCTCTCATACTTGTCACTGGAAGTTCAACATGGCACCTTATGGCAAAGAACTCTCTGAGGGTCTGAAAAGAAGAATTGTTGCTCTATATAAAGATGGTGTAGGCTATAAGAATATTGCCAAGACCCTGAAACTGTGCTGCAGCACGGTGGCCAAGACCATATAGTGGTTTAACAGGACAGGTTCCACTTAGAACAGGCCTTGCCATGGTCGACCAAAGTTGAGTGCACGTGCTCAGTGTCATATCCAAAGGTTGTGTTTGGGAAATAGACGTATAAGTGCCGCCAGCATTGCTGTAGAGGTTGAAGGGGTGGGGGGTCAGCCTTTCAGTGCTCAGACCATACACCGCACAATGCATCAAATTGGTCTGCATGGCTGTCATCCCAGAAGGAAGTTTCTTCTAAAGATGATGCACAAGAAAGCATTAACAGTTTGCTGAAGACAAGCAGACAAGACCAAGATAAACTTATTTGGTTCAAATGGTGTCAAGCGTGTGTGGCAGCAACCAGTTGAGGAGCACAAAGACAAGTGTGTCTTGCCTACAATCAAGCATGGTGGTGGTAGCATCATGGACTGGGGCTGCATGAGTGCTGCCGGCAACTGGGGAGCTACAGTTCATTGAGGGAAACATTAATGCCAACATGTACTGTGACATACTAAAGCAGAGCATGATCCCCTCCCTTCTGCACGCAGTAGTCCAGCATGATCCCACCCCAACCCCCTCCAAGACACCACTCCTTGATAACGAAGCTTGAGGGTAAAGTTATTGGATTGGCCAGCGCATGTCGTCCCAGACCTAAACCCTATTGCGCATCTCAAGGTCTCTCCTATCCCACCAGCTCGTGATGTCGTTCATGGAGGAGTGTAAGAGGCACCTCCAGTGGCAACCTGTGAACTTCTGGTCGAACTCCATGTCCTGAGAGAGGTTTAAGGTCGCAGTGCGGTGAAATAATGGTGGCCACACAAAATATTGACACTTTTGGGCCCAATTTGGACATTTTCACTTATGGGTGTACTCACTTTTGTGGTCAGCGGTTTAGACCTTAATGGCTGTGTGTTGAGTTATTTTGAGTGGACAGCAGATTTACACTTATACAAGCTGTACACTCACTACTTTTACATTGTAGCAAAGTGTCATTTCTTCTGTGTTGTCACATGAAAATATATAATACAATATTTACAAAAATGTGAGGGGTGTAATCACTTCTGTGAGATACTGTATATATAATGATATATATATATATATATATAGTAATCTGTAAGGCATTGTAAAACACTCATTAGACACGGTAATGGTGTTTAATTTATATATATATATATATTTATTTATTACATTTTATATTATCTCACACATGGATCGGCATTTTCTATCGTGTATTTCTATAATAAAAATACATATCTGATATGATTTTATTATATTATTAGCATCAAACAAACAATATAATTCTTCTTCTCAAGGATTAAAGATTAAACAGAAAAAAATAACTATGATTGCACAACCACCAGTTAGGTGGTGATATGAACCAAGTATGCAAATGTCCTTTGAACGAATAAGAAAGGAGTAGTATGGCGTGTGTTTTTTTGTTAGCGTCCGTTTCCATAGTGACTCGTCGATTCATTGCTCTGTTGAGAATGTCTTGAGTCTTAAC
This sequence comes from Sinocyclocheilus anophthalmus, assembly GCA_018155175.1. NCBI lineage: Eukaryota > Metazoa > Chordata > Actinopteri > Cypriniformes > Cyprinidae > Sinocyclocheilus > Sinocyclocheilus anophthalmus. Next base: position 4,029 of record JADLZN010008041.1, read on the forward strand.
CAGGAACATACTCTGTGTTGAATTAACTTACTCCCGGACGTGTTTTTGGAACCAGCATACCTTGAGTAAGCAAGGTTTGGGTTAATCAACCGAGAGTTCAGGGTTTAGCAGATGGTAAGTTAACCTTGCTTTCTGGAATACACCCCTCATTACAGCAATGTGCATGTTTTCACCAGCTCTGCAGTTTGATACTCCAGTAAAGTCCAGTCAAGTCACGTTTATTTAATTAGAGCCAGATTTACTAAACAGGGCAAATTAGCATTAGAGTGCAATTCCATAAAGCGCCAATGAGAGGGGAAAATTCTGCGTGTGGTTTACTGACAATGCGCACATTTAAGAACACCGACGCACCCACATCATTTCCATAATGACCAGCGCAATCTACCAAGAGCAGCGCAAATTACCGCCTGCTTTAAGACATAAATTTTTTTGGGGGGCTAAATGAGACCTAAAAGGTGGGAAATTATTTAATTAAAGTGATAGTTCGGTTTGCAGAGGTCTTATCACTTACCTTTATTTTGTTTCTTATCCATATGACTTACAAAAGGAGATCTTAGGCAGAATGATGTTACATATAGCTAATTAAATGGTGAATAAGAGTTTCTCTCTCCGTCATCTCATTTTGTGTGACAAATATATTTATTTGTATAAATTAACTGTATAATTGTAATTACATAATATGACTTTCAAAAGCTGAAGTGATTACCTTTATTTATTTGTTAAATATATATAGCTCATATTTTTAACTAATGCCAAAACTGAATAAGCGAATTCTATGTAATTTAAGTAGTGGTGGAAAGAGTACTAAGAAATTGTACTTAAGTAAAAGTATTGCTATTTAAGGAATAATTTACTTGAGTACAAGTTAAAGTATTGAAAAATAATATGACCCAAGTAAGAGTAAAAAAGTAGTTTGCTGAAAAACTAAAGTTACTATGTTACAAAGTACTTAAGTATTATTATTATTTTTTACCCAATAATGAGGCGGTGTGAGCATTATGGAACATTAAACTCTCATTTAAAGTCTGTTTCACAAGTGGGACTCATGAGTGTTGTAGCGAATCAGCTCATGGGGAAATATGAATAATTAACCATAACTAGTTATAATTAATTATTAATATTTTAGATCCGCTGTAGATATTTAGCTGACCTCTCAGGGTCACTGTCTTGTCAATTCTAAGAACGTTAAATTCCCGGTTAAGGGAAATAACTTTCTTACTATACAATTCTATAAGTTTGTAACGTAATCTGCATGATTAGTGACTCCTGTTATGAGCAAACAATGAACCACGTCAAAGTGTGATACATGTAAGGTTTTATTAACCACATAAACACTTATACTAGTCTAACATACTACATAAACACATAAACTGGTCTATCATACACATACACACACACACACATAATAGGAAAGGGTTAAAGTTTAACTCGCTACAGAAAGAGACATAAGGAATGAAATTTATGGAACACTTTGCTTGTATATTCAACAGATCAAAGCCTTCAGGTATACGTCAGATTCTGAGTTCAAACACCCCTTTGTAAAAAGGTGTAAACGTGATACTTAATGTATCAATTAATAAGACTAAGTTTGATACTTAGCGAGTCTCGGCGGTCTGAAAGAGATTCCTGATGCAAATCTTAAAGCTTCCCGTTGATCTTTGCTGAATTCGGGTCGATGAAAAGAGCCAGTTTGAGTCAGTGTCACTTGATGAATGGAAAGGACTAGGCCGAAGAAAGGCCTGGCACAAGCTTTGGTATCCTGCAGCGTTTTTCTCACATCTTCTTAGCTTATGACCGAACCACCGACAGGGCGGGTCACATGGAGTGTGGCCTTTTAAAGCCTGCAGAGATTCACGCCTCTCAAGATGAGCTTGTCCAATGAGAAAGGCTGTTATTTCAAGCGGGAGTTTGGAAATACTGGGGTGTATTATGACCCTTCGTGTGAAAGCATGGTAATTTTATGCATATGTAATTTGCTTGAGTGTTGAGGCACAAATTAGTACAGATTCTTAGAACATCAATATGTTGCATAAGTATCAACCGTCTACCCAAAGCATAAATAATATACATCGCGTGTTTCGATCATAAGAAAGCGAATTCATAGATACTAGACATGAAATAGGTGAGGTTATATTAACTAGTGGTCTATGATAACATGAATAAAACAGCATACACTACAACAGACAATATACAAGACAGTAATGGTATACACAATGACCTAAAGGATATGTTTGTTCATTCAAAGAAAGGTTTTCCTATGATTTAATTAGAGAACAGTCCATTTCTCTGTGCATTGTGTGTCTTTCTTATGAGGAAAATGCAGGTAGTTTATCCCCTGCATTCCTTTTAGGCCATAAAACCGGTGATATCATGATTAGTTACCATTGGACCAGAGGCCTTTCTGCTTTCCTGAGGTGTTAGGTGCAGTGCGGGCGGTCCATGATACCCTCGTATTGCCCTTTGGTTAGGTGAGGGGGCTTAGATATTATGTGGTTAATATAACAAAAGTTGTGTGTCTGGTTGGTCCCATGCTACAGAGTATTAACCTTATCACCCTTTCCAGGAATCCCCTAATATTGACAACTGCAATCTTAGTATTACTAACAGTTTGAATATGCATAGTACACATTTTTTGGACCTGATGCAGATGAAACCAGTGTTTTCACGGTACCAAAATTTCAGTATTCGTTACCAATACCAGTGAAAATCCATGGTTGTAGGTACCAATTTCTACGGTGGCCGAGAGGTGCAGAACAAATCACAATTCTGAAAACAAAATAACAAATTACAAACGCAAATGCAAGTCTACAAAACAAAATAGCAATTCAGAAAGCACAACAACCATTCAGAAAACATTATAACAAGTCAGAAAACACAACGACATTCGCAACCGGAAGAGGTAGGGTATAGTTTTTTTTGGAGTACAGCGCATTTGTTTGGGATTACCACTTCCTGACTGACGAGACATTCTTCAATCACGTATACAGGGAGAACCAGCCGAAACACAGAGTCGTGGTATCAAGTTCGGAGATGGGTACTTAAGTAGCCTCATTTATGTATTTGTAGAATACTCACGATTTGAAGAATTCTGTTTCAGGTTTCTAGATTCTAGGTTTATGTTTATCATTGTCTATCGTTGTCATATTATACATTTTGCATTCTGCTCTTTTTATGTAGATTTCAAGTATTTTAGTTCATACAATAATACATTTATTTCAATTCCCTGCTGAAAAAAAAATAGAAACCTTACATTATTACACATAAGTAATAATTTTACTGGTTATAATGAAAATTGTATTAGTTTTAATGGAAACTGTAATGAAACCTGTGGGTCTCTACTGCTAATTGGTCACCTTCTATTGGTGGCTTTTGTTAAAACCACTAAATCCTAATGTAATATGTCTCAAAACACACTACAGGAAACCATTATTTAATGGTTTTAATGGTTAAAAGTTGATGGTTTGTAATGTTTGTAATGGTATTTGTAGTGGAAATCATTAGAATTTCTGTGATGGTTTCTATTGTTTTTGTCAGCAGGGTCACCATGGGTTTTGTGATGTTATTGGGGGGGGGGGGAGGGGGTGTCATAAATGAATAGGATTGCTGTAATTTGTGCGATGTACGACTGTTGTAGTTTTGAGTGTGTGCCTATTTTTGGGAGAAATCAGTGCTGTTTTTACTCCGCAGTCCGTCCCTTGATAGGTCCCCCTGATTCCCCGTGGCCCTACCTTACCTCCTTAAATGTTAAGACTCGGCTGCCTAGTTTTTTTTTTTTTACATATATACACACACTCACACAAATGTGACCCTGGATCACAAAACCAGTCATAAGTAGCACAGGTATAGTTGTAGCAAAATCAAAATACTTGAAGTTTCACAATTATTCATTTTTCTTTTATATTAAAAAAAAAAAAAAAAAACAATAAATATATATATCTATATAGATATATAATAATAATAGTATATGTATGTGTGGTATATATATTATGATTTAGTCAAGTTCTATGTTCCATGAGGATATTTTGTAAATTTCCCTAAATTTCCTGTAAATATATCAAAATGTAATTTCTGATTAGTAATATGCATTGCTAAGAACTTCACTTGGACAACTTTAAAGGTGATTTAGGCTAGTTATATCTTGGACAAATATTGTCCTATTCTAACATACATCAATGGAAAGATTATGTATTCAGCTTTCAGATGACATGTATAAATATCAGTTTCAAAAAAAATTACCCTTATGACTGGTTTTGTGGTCCACAAATAGGGACATTTATGTTTTTATAAATGTTGGGCGGGACTTGATTTGCTTGTTCTGCCCTCCTGCTGGAGCTCACGTCATCAGAGAAAACATGTAATTTCAGTGGGGAAGGAGTTAATGTTTTAATGAAATATTACAAGGGCATATCACGCTAAACCCATCTTTGGCACAGTGATCCGTTTAAAAGCCTCTGATTGGCTGTTGCGTTCAACAGTCATGTCTGTGATTGGCTATAATGCTCAACGCTTCAAATATACGCTTGTATATTTCCAGTACATTTCTAAAAATGGAGCACACTAACATGAACACATTCTGTTGTAGATTATCTTACTGTATGGTGACAGAGGAAGGTTGTGCTGCTCTGGCATCAGCTCTGAGTTCAAACCCCTCACACCTGAGAGAGCTGGACCTGAGCTACAATCATCCAGGAGATTCAGGAGTGAAGCTGCTCTCTGATACACTCAAACATCTGGACAAACTCAAGTAAGTTGAGCAGAAACAAACATTCCATCAGCTCTGTATGTGACAAATGTTTTCAGTTTCAGTCTTATCATAATGTTTATCATGATGAACAAGAATAATAATAATAATAATACAGTTATATGATCTCAGTCTTAGAGAATTATTTAATTACACTTGCTCCATGAAAAATTACAATCATTTATTAGGCTACTGATTTGACTGGAGTCTTCATCACTTGAGTGAATGTCATTTAAACATATTTGTCTATACATTTGTTCACATTTGTAGGTCTTTAATAAGAGCAGATGAATTTTAGATATGTTTGTACCAAACAGATATGATACAAAATAAACAAACAATTATCTGATGGTCAGTGCTCAATGTGTTTACATACTACTTGTATGAAATGGACTAGTAGCACAGTTGCTAGTGGATGAATGATCAAAATCATCACTGTTAAATATACCAGGTGTGTAATTTTTTTATTTATCCTTTATTTTAGCAGGATAGTCCCATTGAGATGAGAAATCTCTTCATCCAGGGAGTCCTGGCCAAAATGGCAGCACAAAAATCACATAAAAAATGTTTTACAAACACAAGACTAACTAAATTTTGCACTGCATTCATGTAGTGACAGATCAAAAAATTAAAACAAGTACATGTTTCCTTTAGATTAGACCATAAGACATTTTTAAAGAGGGAAGTGTTTCTTTACAATACTCTGCAGCTTGTTCCATAATGAGGGAGCAAAAAAAATAATAAGGCAGTTTTACTCTTGGAACATTAGTCATGAACTGATAAACTGAAATTCCCTTAATCTTTTGACATATAAGAGGTTTTAGAACTCAAAACTTTCTTGTTAGTCTAAAAACAGCTTATATTGAAACCAATCTGCCAAAATGACAGCTTGTGGAATGTTCTACTCAATCCAGTTCACACATGTAGTGTAAATGATGAGAGAGGCAAACGCAGGTCTACACAGAAATCAAATGATAAAGCGGGGGGGGGGGGGGGGGGGGGATACTCCGAAGACACAAATGCTGTGGGGACGTGCCAAGTTGTGGAAAAACAGAGTCTTTGCATTGCCTTCCTTCTGATCCTAATGTGAGGAAAGATTGGATGAACTTTATTTTTAATGTTTTAAAGTTTCAGACCACGTCAGTAAGAACTTGGTCCTTTGTTAACTTCATTTTACCACGGATTCGTTTACGAACAAGGAACAATTCGATGCAGGATTTTCAGAAAAATTTTAACTAAAAGAAGGCGACTCTGGCCTGTCCAACTATATTGAATCACAGTAATGTCGCACCTCACAAGTGTGATACATTAACTACATTTAATACGTGGTCACTGTTGCTTTGTCTGTTCGTACAGATCATTTGATATGTAAAGAGTATTTATGCGTTTTTGAGCTAAATCACAGCAGCGTCTATCTGTGAAAGATGAAGGCTGTCAAACATACACAACTGTTTGGCAATCATAGCAGTGGGTCACTCCTATTCAAACAGAGCGTTCCAACGAGGGGGTTTAAAAACAGAACAGAAAATAGCCTATTACTTCTAAATTATGTTTTTTGATGTACAAATCTTGATAACATTATAAGGGGATCTCAGAGAACAGTACAAAACAATAAAAAAGGCAGTTCATGACCCCTGTAAAAGAAGTTTAGCAGTAGATCTAGAGCTATAATCACATGTTATTATATAACATATATAAAATATAAATTGTTAATTTACCTAACAATGCCTTGGCAATAAACAACAGCATGTGTATTTTCCTCCTTTGAAACAAAGAGGACCATCCCACTAATTCATACAGAATACAATAATAAGTGCGTGAAGAGGCGCTCGTCACAAAGCATAAGGCAGCATGGATACATAATCCAACTATTTTAGTGAAGATAAGCTTGCATGCATATAGACCACATCACCGTAATCTAACACCGAGAGGAAACAACTTTGTGTAATTCTCTTTCTTGTTTTAAAAGGAAAACATTTCTTTAAACAAAATTGTTGCTAAAAATAGATCCCTTTTGGACACCTTTTTTATTTTTTAGTTCTGTTGAAATTAAATTTTCAACTGAGACACAGAGTTCTTTTTAAAAAGTAATTATTGAATCAATTTAAGCCATTTCACTAAAACCTACACAACTAAGTCTCTGCACAATATAAGTTTATGATCTACGGAATCAAATGCTTTAGGGAGAACTACAAATAGCGCTGCACAATGCTGTTTATTATCCAAACATTTAATAATATAATTTGTGACCAGCATAGCTGCTGTAATAGTACTATGACCTGAGCTAAAGCTTGACTGGAATTAATTTACAATTTTATTTTCGGTTAAAAACTGTTTTACTTGTTAATTTACAAAAGATTAAAATACTTTTGCCAACACTGATAACCTAGAAATCGGCTGATAGTTATCCAATTCAGATGAGACCATCTTTTAACAAAGGGAGAACCATAGCTGATTTCCATGCACGAGGAATAACATAAACTCAAATTAAAAATAGTACTGCTTTGTGACTAAAGCCTTGTTCAGACTGTCAGCCCAAATCAGATTTTTGTGCAAATCTGATTGAAATCCAGTCATATTTAGATGGTCTAAAAGGCAACGAACAACATGAAATCCGATTTGTGAAAATCCGTTTCGAGCTACATTCGTATGTGGCCATTTCTGGATATCGTTTCTGTCTGACCGATCAGATCGGATTTAGCGTTGCTTTTTCACGTTCTCACAATAACCAATGCCACGTAAAACATAAACATGTCAGACTTTTTTGTAGAAAGCATAATGAACGTCTTTGCAGAAACAAGCTTATATACAGTATATATATTTAATAATGTGCAGGCAAACATGCCGCTGCTCTGATTTTATTATTTTAGCAATAGCAGGAGGTTCCTTCGACAGAAATAACCACGAGCCTCTGTTATATAAACCTACAGATCAAAGTCTGTCTATCAACTTTCAAATTCTGTTGATTTTATTCCCAATTTAAAAAAATAAATGTAGTTTCTGCACTCTTTAAAACAGTGTGACAGATAAAGTCTTTACTTCCTCTTTACTATTAGTTATTGCATAACTAAACCTGACTAAAGCATGAATGAACATTCGAGCAGTCATGTTTGCAAAAAATCATAATATTGCTGCGGTCTCCTCCCGAGAACAGAACAACTTACTAAAAAAGTATCATGTGGCATGTAATTGCTCAATTAGTGTTTCAAGTTCGTTTGAAACTCTAGAGAGAAGCATTTTCATTCATATCTGCACTGTACATATTCATTATATTTTTACTTTATGTTAGTGATGTCTTTAAGTCATGAAAACACTTTTTTTTTTTTACAGCCAATGTTTAAATGTTCACATTTCACCAACAAATTATTAAAATGTTGATAAAAAAAAAAGTATTTTAAAATTATTGCACAAACAATTAAATTGCACATAAGGCAGTTTTTACAAGTAATTTAAATGTTTTTGTTTACAGCCAAGTGCATTCTGAATTTTCATTTGTCTACAGTTTGTAGCTGTGCTTTTGTCCATTGACTTGACATTGTTCTTATTATGAAATAAAATATGTAGATTATTGGATTGAGTGATAGGCAGTGGGTTTAATCAGTAACATTATTAATAGCAGGAGGAACCTACGATGAGAACTTTTCACAATCACAACAGACAATCAAAACACTGCCTTAAACTGACTAACAGAAAGACAGCGCGATCCTCTTAACATGGCGTCTAAACAAAACCATTACCCAGAATGCAACACGGGCGCGACATCACCTTTACATTCTCCATATGTTTATAATGTTTGTAAACGTTATAGCTTACCAGTATTTTACATTATTTCTGAATGTAACAAAATGCTACTTGGTATGTGACTTGTCTGTTGTGCAGTGTTTCTTTAAATTACTTTTTTAACCATTTAACTGAAAGTATTAATTGGTCAAAATTCTTACTTTCAATTAAAGTCATCACTAGAAGCCACATATTCATCATTTAAAAATGTGTTGCCAATGGTAAAATATTCTATTGACAGCGTGTCATATAATAAGATTTTCAGTATTTATTACTATATAATAATAATAATTGTTTGCAATTTCAAGGTTAGCGTTTTTGTTAGTTTTTTGTCATCTTTCCATTGTTGAACACATCAACAATAAATGAAACAGCATTTCAGTGGAGTTTAATCTGTGTGCTGCCAGTCATTCCGAGAGTTTGAAGGCACTTTGTTTTTAATTGTTTTAAGGATTTAAATCAAATTCTATTAAATCAATTCATTTTTGAATGCCTCAAAACAAGGAGTTTTTAACTAATTGAAGCCTTTAACAAATCTGCATTTGTGTACATAAAACTTGAAAATATAAACCTTCAATCTCTTTGTTTTGCATAAAGACACCAAATATAAGAATGTGATCGGCAGAAGAAGGCTTTATTTTTATTCTTCAGCCACTTTAACAATAATACAGTAAAAAAGATGTTGATTTCTTTAAGGCAGAAATATCAAACATTAATATCCTAATTAAGTCTCATTCACAGAAATCTGCTACATGGATAAATGTCATTAATTGTTTTGAAGTGCACTTCTTTCATTAACAAGAGAAAGTACATCTAGTTCTGATAGTGTCAGCTTTTGAAAACCTCTCAGATAAAACCTTTCTTTTACGAGGAAAGACAACATAATATTTTGTAATTAGTGACCTCTGATCATTAGTGATTGTTACATTCATCATCCAATACATTATAATTGTCAATAAACCAATCAACAGATGTAGATGTTACAGAGGAATATTGTGAGAGACCTTTAGTTAAATTCCCCGAAGCTACAGGAATAGCTCTGACAACTAAAGAAAATCATCTCTATGAACAATCCACGTGACATTTGATCTCAAAATGATCATAACCCTCTTCATTTATTAAATGCATTACATTCAAAGTTCTTTTACAAACCTTTTATTATAAGTCTATTATAGTCAAATTATGCTTGTACCACATTTTCCAATATAGTGAGACCTGCGTATGAAAATCAGAGAACTTGAAAAGCCGTATTAAACTTGTTTTTGGTGGAAGATCACTTTCTCTTCCTCTTTCATGAGATCAGCTTCCTCTTTTTGACCGGGTTACGTTTCTCCGAGTCGTAAACTTTTGAGGGGCTTTTAAACCAGAGCAAATGTTTCATGAATCGTGTGTGTGTGTGTGTGTGTGTGTGTGTGTGTGTGTTTCTCTCTCTCTCTCTGTCGTCTGTATGTCTGTGTGTGTGTGTGTGTGTGTGTGTGTGTGTGTGTGTGTGTGTGTGTGTGTGTGTGTGTGTGTTTCTAGTGTGGATCATGGAGGAGAGTTCAGGATCACAGCAGGACTCCACAAATGTAAGTCCTCAATCAGACAGAGTTTTCTTGTTTGTAGTTTAGTTGTAAATGTGTGTGTTGTAATGTGTGTGTTGTGTTCAGACGCCTGTGATCTCACACTGGATCCAAACACAGCAAACACACATCTTGTTCTGTCTGAGGAGAACAGAAAGGTGACGTGTGTCTCTGAGCGACAGTCATATCCTGATCATCCGGACAGATTTGATGAGCCTCAGGTTCTGTGTTCAGAGAGTCTGACTGGACGCTGTTACTGGGAGGCTGAATGGAGTGGGGCTGGAGCTGTTTTTTTTTTTTTTTTTTTTTTTTTTTTTCTTTTTTTTTTTTTTTTTTTTCTTTTTTTTTTTTTTTTTTTTTTTTTTTTTTTTTTCATATATCAGCGGCTATAAAGAAATCAAGAGGAAAGGAGGGAGTAATGACTGTGTGTTTGGATATAATGTGAACTCCTGGAGTCTGATCTGCTCTAATAACAGATTCACTGTCCATCACAATAATAACTCCACTGAGATCTCTGCTGCTTCAGGCTCCTGTAAGAGAGCAGCAGTGTTTCTGGACGAGTCGAGCGGCTCCGTCCTTCTACCTAGGGGCTGGGGGGGGGGGGTGGTCTCTGACACAAACACACTCACACACTTACACACATTCACACACACATTCACTCAACCTCTACACGCTGGATTTAGACTTCCTTATCTAAACTCTTCAGTGTCTCTGTGTCACATTAAACACTAAACACACACAAAAAAGAATGATAAATATGTGTAAAATAATATGTAATATTTACATTCTTGCGTCCTTATGTCTCAGCGTATTTTCAGCGTCATTTAATTTTAGTGTTATAGAAATCAGAATTTAAAATACTAATCATTATATTATTAATTATATTATTATTAGGTGTTTGAAACAAACATTAAAAGCACTGCGGAGAAAAGTGTTTTATGCACTGTACATTAAACACATTCTTTGAAGCATTTAACGCTCCGAGTATCTGCATTTCTGGCACACTTGCTGCTTGGAATCTACGGTGTTTCTTGGTTTTTTTAATTTTCTTTACTGAAATCAATGTTATATATTTTTGTTCAATAATATTTTTAGTTTTTTTATTTTGAATTTTGAGCAAATTTGATGATACTATTCAATAATTATATAACATTTTATGAGATTTTTTCCATTAAAATGTATTTAAACAAATGTTTTCATTGGTCACACTCTTTTTTTTCTTTAGTAAAATCAAGTATATATTTTGGCAGTAATAGTCAGAGTTTTTTATTTGAATTTTGAACCGATTTTATGATAGTATGAAATTATTTACACATTGATGAGCTTTTTTCTAGTAAAAATAAATAAACTCAGAGGGCTTGTCATTTCGGGTCACCACTTGCTGCTGAAATGTAAGGTTTTTGTTGTTTTTTCTGGAAAAAAATAATATATTCTAAAAAATAATTAATAAAATTGCAAAAGCAGTGATAGAGAGGGGAGTAAAAAGTTATATAACTGGACTTCAGATAAATTTCTTTTGAAACATTAATAGTCTGCAGCCTTTCATTGAGGAAATCAGTGTATATAGTTATGTTCAATATATTTTTTTAATCATTATTTTGAAATTTGATGGGATTTTATGATATATTAAAAGAATATACATTATATGAACTATTTTTCTATGAAAATGAATTCGATCGAGCCTCTTCATTTTTGGGTTCACATGGTACTCGAAATGAAGTTTTTTAAAGATTTATGTATTTTTCCCCTGAGGTAACGCAGTGTAATACATTTTTGTTTAATAATATTTTTTTTTTTATTATTTAGAATTTTGAGGGGATTTAATGATACTATGCAATATTTATATCATTTTTATTAGCTGTTTTTCCATTAAACTCTAAGCCAATTCATTTTTGGTTCACATTTGTTAATAAAATCTAAGTGTTTTATTTCATTAATTTTTTTCATCAGGAAAATCAATGTAATATATTTTTCTTCAATAATATTTTTGGATTATTATTTAAAATTATGAGGGGATTTTATGATACTATGCAATATTTATATAATTTTTCATTAGCTTTTTTTTCCATTAAAATTAATTAAACTCGAGCCCTCATTTTGGTTCACATTTGTTAATGAAATTAAGTGTTTTTTTTTTATTTTATTTTTCATCAGGAAAATCAATCTAAATATATTTGTTCAATAATATTTTTGGATTAGGGTTTACACTTGTGAGAGGGAATTTAATGATACTTTTATGGGGGGCCCCAAGATATTTATATCATTTTTATTAGCTGTTTTTCCATTAAACTCCAAGCCAATTCATTTTTGGTTCACATTTGTTAATGAAATCTAAGTGTTTTTTTTTGTTTTGTTTTTTTCATCAGGAAAATCAATCTATACATATTTCTGTTCAATAATATTTGGATTATTTTTTACATTTTGAGAGGATTTAAGATTACTATGCAATATATAATCATTTTTTATTAGCTGTTTTTCCATTTAAACTCAAAGACAATTCATTTTTGGTTCACTTTGGAATGAAATCTAAGTGTTTTTTCTTGTTTTTCATCAGGAAAATAAATCTAATATTTATGCATAATGTTTTTGGATTATATTTACATTTGAGAGGATTTATGATACTATGCAATATTATATCTTTTTATGAGCTGTTTTCCATTAAAACTCCAAGCCAATTCATTTTGGGGTCACATTTGATAATAAAATATAAGGTTTTTTTAATTTATTTTTTCAGTGAAATCAATGTTATATATTTTTGTTCAATAATATTTTTGGATTATTGTTGTAAATATTGAGGGGATTTAATGATACTATGCAATATTTATATCATTTTTCATTAGCTTTCCATTAAAATTAATTAAACTCCAAGCCAATTCATTTGGTTCACATTGTTAATGAATATAAGTGTTTTTTTTGTTTTGTTTTTTTTACAGGAAAAATAATTAATATATTTTGTGCATATATGGATTATTGTTTTACATTTTGAGAGGATTTAATGATACTATGCAATATTTATATCATTTTTATTAGCTGTTTTTCCATTAAACTCTAAGCCAATTCATTTTTGGTTCACATTTGTTAATAAAATCTAAGTGTTTTATTTTATTTATTTTTTTCATCAGGAAAATCAATCTAATATATTTCTGTTCAATAATATTTTTGGATTATTGTTTTAAATATTGAGGGGATTTAATGATACTATGCAATATTTATATAATTTTTCATTAGCTTTTTTTTCCATTAAAATTAATTAAACTCCAAGCCAATTCATTTTTGGTTCACATTTGTTAATAAAATCGAAGTGTTTTTTTTTTTTTTTTCAGGAAAATCAATGTAATACATTTTTGTTTAATAATATTTTTTTTTTTATTATTTAGAATTTTGAGAGGATTTAATGATACTATGCAATATTTATATCATTTTTATTAGCTGTTTTTCCATTAAACTCCAAGCCAATTCATTTTTGGTTCACATTTGTTAATGAAATCTAAGTGTTTTTTTTTGTTGTTGTTGTTTTCATCAGGAAAATCAATCTAATATTTCTTTGTTCAATAATATTTTTTGATTATTATTTTAAATTTTGAGAGGATTTAATGATGCTACGCAATATTTACACAATTGTTATTAGCTATTTTGTCCATTAAACTCTGTTTATTTGTTAATGAAATCTAAGTATTTTTTTGTTGTTTTTTAAGCATCATGAAAATCAATGTAATATATTTCTACCTGTCTTTGATTTTATTTCATTAATTTACCTTTGTTTAGCTTGAATGTACCAATTCAGCTAAGTTGATTTTATTTAAATCTGAGATTTAATTAAATCAATTTTGTTAATTCATTCTTCCTTTTGGTTTCCTACGGCTATTAGGATCTTTTGGTTTTACTTTTACCTTATTTTAGTTTGTTTGACCATCACCATCTTCCCTCTCGGTATAGGATTGTAGCAGTTCTAGCAGCTGTTGTATCCTTAATGAGCCGTACAGGTTATTAGTAGCCTTAATTCCTGTCTCTGCTCTACCCCTCCTTACTCCTCATCACCAGGCCTATTACACAAGCTACAGTTACCATTCATTATTCTACAGGCCCCTGAGAAGACTAGAAACACTTCCTAGTGTCTCTGTTTATGTACCTTGAGGTGTTTGATGTGCCCCTGCTAGCTTAGCTAACAGACCCCCTAGGTTTATGACCCTGCTGCAGCATTCCTTTGAACGAGTGACAACTGCTTAGTCATATCTCCTAGCTTAAACTAAATAAGGCAAGCCCTTCCTTCTCTCTCGGTCTCTTTCTGATTTTATTTCAGTTTAGTTTTATCTGATACCTTCATAGTGACCAAACCTGTGAACCATCAGTGCTTTGAGTAATAGTTTGACCACACGTATAGCCCGGTCCTTAGCTGACCCCTGCTTACAGCCCCATCAACAAAGTTACTCAAACTCTCTCTTTGTGTCACGAACACAAAAACATAGCACCCTACCTCACTAGCTGCCCCTCACCAGCTATTCACACCTTACACGGCCTACACAGCCGTTCCCCATAGAGATAGCTTAACACCTCTGTAGCGTCTGGACCAATCAAACACACAATTTTTCATTTGATTTAACAAATCAGTTATTCATTAGATTAACAAATCGTCACAGTCCCCTCACCCAATAAACTGGATGCCAGGATTTCTGCAAAACACCAGGCCCCCCTGGTCCCCATGACAACTAATCATGATATCACTGGTTTATGACCCCCCCAGGAATGTGAGTAGGATAACCCACTCCCTTTTTAAGGAAGAGCACAATGCACTGTAACAATGGACTTTTCTCTAATTAATTAATAGGAAAACCTTTCTTTGAATGAACACGCATATCCTTCAGATCATCGTGTATGTTGTCTTTGAGATTTTATACTGTTTTATGCAGGCTTATGATGGAAACACTCATTCCTGTCATCTTACCTATATGTAATCCTACCATGTTTAGTATCTATGAATTCGCCTTCTGATGATCTAAACGAGCGTGTATATCATATGTTGGTACATAGGCAATATATAGTGTCCATGAGAATCTTCGCATTCGATTCAATTTTCTATGCCATTCCATGCTTCCACACAAAAGGCATTAAAATCCAGTATTTCCAAAACTCCACTGGGGATTTCCGTTTTTTATTGAAACAAGCCCTCTTGATAGGCGGACTCGTCGCCGACTTTTAAAGGCCTCACATTCAGTGACCCGCCCAGAGTCGGTGGTGTTGATTTTGGTCGTTATAGTCTGCAGAAGATGAAAATGTTTGTTTCGAGCCCCTCCGTGTGTTCCCCCAACCCCCCCCTCACCGACGTTGTCATTAGCACGTCACACGTCATCTTAAGTTCGTGCCAGGCTTCGGCCTCGATTTTTCCATTCATCAAGATTCTCTGACTTAAAACTTTTTTTTTTTCATCAACCAACTTCAGCAAAGGTCATTGGGACTTTCAGATTGCATCAAGCCTTTTTTTCAGACAGACGAGACGTGCAAGTATCAGGCTTAGTCTTATTAATTGCTACCTTAGGCATCATTTGTACCTTTTTACAAAGGTGTGTTTGAACTAAGAATCTGATGTTTCCCTCAGGCTGTATATCTGCTGAATATGCAAATGGTTCCATAACGTCATTCCTTATTTCTCTCCTCTTTACTGGTTAAGCTTTAACCCTTTCCTATACCAACTGTATGTGTGTGTGTGTGTGTGTGTGTGTATGTTAGACCAGTTTATGTTTTTATGTAGTATGTTAGACTAGTTTAAGGTTTATGTAGTTAATAAAACCTTACTAGTATCACACTTGACGTTGTTCATTGTATGCTCATAACTGGAGTCCCTAATCATGCAGATTTATGCTACAAGCTCTGTGAAGAGTTGTACAGTAAGAAAGTTATTTCCCTTAACAGGAATTAAAGTCGTCGAATTGACAGACAGTTGACCCTGAGAGGTCAGCTTAATATCTACAGCGGATCTAAAATATTTATAATTAATTATGAATAGGTATGATTAATTTTCATATTCCCTTTTGAGTGATTCGCTATACCTCTGTACGTACGTGCATTTGCCTTGTGTCTCTCTCTCTATGGTGTTCCCACAAGTGTGCCAGTATATCGCAGACATCCCACAGACATCCAGCCCTGCCAGCTCACCAGGACCACCTGGAAACCCAGCAGAGCACTGTAATGGACATCCTTCAGCTCAAAGCAGCCAACGACCTGCAATGGCAGAGAAAGGAACAGCGAGACTGCGACACAAGTGGACACCTGACACCAAGCCTGAACCACCAGGATCTGACCAGCATAATCTTCTCCCTCGGCCCACACCCTCACGGGCCTCAGACAGGAGGTAAATGAACTGAAACTGCAAGTCACAGAATTCTGCAGAGAACTGACACCTGCTCAACGAGAGAAAGCACAGAACAGATACAAGGAACCTTACAGAATGGTGCAACAGAAGGAAATCACCAGCGCTAACAGCTAATGGACACAGAGCGCAGCTGGAAAAAGCCATCAGACAGGACTTGGAAAGAGAACTGTTTCACACAAAGTCACTGTTAAAAACAGCATATGTGGAACTTAATGAGAAAGACACTAGAGATAAGCCTTAGAAGGCCATCGAATGCGCCAGAGATGGAAGTCCAAACCCGACTCCGCATCTGCAAGGTTTGGAGTCCTGTGCAAACCAGGGTGGGAGCCGACTGGGAGGCAGCAAGGGCGGTGCCGGCATCAAAGAGAGAGTCGACATCAAGGATGGAGCTGGCAGGGCAAGGAGCTTGAGTGGTTCTGGCAGGCCAAGGGACTTAGGTGGTGCCGGCAGGGCAAGGAGCTTGGGCGGCTCTGGGATGGCTTGAAGGACGGAAGAAGCCTTCTTCCTCATCCTCCGTTTCCGAGAGTGTGGCACTGTAGCTTCATCGGCCACCTCCGGGGGCACTGCAACCTCTTCGGCCACCACTGGGGCGCTGCAGCTTCGTCAGCCACCTCTGGGGGCGCTGCAGCCTCTTCGGCCGCCACTGCGGGCGCTGCAGTCTCTTCAGTCATCACTGGGGGTGCTGCAGCCTCTTTGGCCGGCACTTCTGGAGGCGTTGCAGCATCCTCAGCTGTCACAGGGGGGCACTGCAGCCTCTTTAGCTGGGGGACGTGCCAGGAACTCCACAAATCCCCCGAACATCAGGTGGTCCAGCCCCCTCATTCTTCCCCAATTGAGGGCTCATCGAGGGCATAATTAAACAAGTCCTTGAGAGCCACATCATTGAACCCCAAGCCCTCTGCTGCACTGCTGAACTCAAGGGCAAACTTCCTCAGGTCAGTCCCCTGTTGCAGGAGGGAGGTCAAGCCCTTGAAATGGAGAATGCATTCATAGAGGGGGCTGGAGAGAGTGGAGACAGGCGGATGGCGCAAGCCCTTCCTACGCTGAGTCCTCATCATGGCCAGTTTGCTCTGTCAGGGATGGGGTGAAGGATGGAGTGAGGACTCAATGGTGCAGGAGAATGGGCTTTAATTAATGATAAAATAAAACAAAACAAAACAAGCAAACCAAAACTACCCCGAAGGGGGAAAACAGGCAGGCAACAAGATTGACAAGGCAGGAAACCACAAGGGTAAATACGACGACGAACTGGCACAGGACTGCAAACATAAGGAGAATAAATAGGGAGCAAATGAGGAGGGTAATAAGGGAAACACAGGTGGGGCAAATTAACCAATAATCAAGTAACAAGATGGGTGGGATTAGACAATTGACATGAGAGCCCATGGCACACAGGAAACTAAGACAAAAGCCATGTGCTCACGCAAAACAAAAACACAAGCACATGGCCAGCAAAACAGTCACAAGCCATGTGCTTGAACAAAACAAGACATGAACATGCAGCTAATGAGAAGCCACATGTTCACACAAGACATGACAAAGCATGCAGCCAATGAACTACACAAACTGTGAGCTACACAGCACAAGACGTAACATGAAAGCACGCAGCCAAAAACATGAGCTGCGTGCAACAACACAAGCAGACAGAAGAGCGTATGGCCCAAGCGAACTTGAGACCGCACTCTCCCACAACAAAACAGTACATGTAGCGCGAGTGTCCGAACCCCGACACCAAACCCAAACTGAATCTGAACAAGACATGAGTGCCGGGATCCGAACACCACGCTCCAACATGAAACAAGGCACACATACAAGAGAGCGCACTCGAGCACACTCGAAGCCACGCGCTCACATAAAAGCATGATATGATGGGAGTTTCAGGGCTCTGTCACAAAACCATGAATGAACCAGACCGAAGTGACAGAACCCTGACACCTTGGGCCACATTTACAAAACTAGTGCATCCTTTGTATAATATTTGAACAGCTTTTAAAAAATACTTGCCAAATCCGAAAAATGCAATAATTTTAAACAAAAAAAATCATGTTCTATAGTGTCGAAAGCCTTAGGGAAAACAAATAATATAAGACTATTATCTAATATGTACTCATTAGTAACAATATTAGATTGATTTTTAGACATGGTGGATTATAATATGTCATCCTTGAATAAATCCAGTCTGTTCTTCATCAATAATGTCATCTAAACCTTGTTTCAATCTTTTAGCAAATATATGTGCAAAAACCTTGGCATCATTATTTAAAAGACTAATAGGCCTACAATTGTCTAAGTGAAGAATATATTTTTGTGCTTTTGGAATTAGAGTAATAACCCCTTGTTTTAATGAGTCTGGCAACTCTCCTTTATCGATAGATTCTTTATATACTGCAAAATTTTGCCCTGAAGACTTTATAAAATTAATCTAGAAGTCCGTCGTTACCTGGAGATCGATTATCTTTTAAATACCCAAAACATTCTTTACATTTTCATTTGCATTTACATTTAGTCATTTAGCACAATATTTTATCCAAAGCGACTTACAAATGAGGACAATAAAAGCAGTCAAAACTAACAATATATAAGTGCAAATGACAAGTCCTGGTTAGCCTAGCAAGGTATAGTATCTCTTTATATATATAATATATATATATTTATTATACACACATACACACACACAAAGAGAAACAAGTAGATAGAATATAAAAAATAGAAAGCTAGTTTTTATTTTTTTTTGTTTTTTTTTAAATAAAGAAAAAAAAAAGATAAATATATAAAGTAGAATTAAAATAGAATAGAAAGTGCTAGAGTTAGAGGGTCAAATATAGATGGAAGAGATGTGTTTTTAGTTGTTTCTTGAAGATGGTTAAGGACTCTGCTGCTGGGATTGATTTGGGCAGGTCATTGCACCAGGAGGGAACATGTAATTTAAAAGTCCGTAAAGGTGATTTTGTGCTTTTTTGGGATGGCACAATAATGCACCGTTCAATTGTAGAACGCAAGCTTCTAGAGGGCACATTATTAATTATCTCTATCTATATGAAGGAATTATCTCTTCGTCACAAAAAAAAATTGAGATCCTTACTAATAGTTTTTACTTTCCCCAAACCGTTCAGAAATTTATGCAGATCAGAATTAACTGAATTAAATTTGTAGAGATATTTATAAAATTGAGTGACATATTGTCACGGTCCAGGTGTATGGAGGCTGGCAGGATGACGAGGATATTTCATGTAAAGGCAGCTCGCTCTCACTCACTCACTCACCTCACACACACACACACTCAAACAAAATTCCACCTTGGTCAAACCAGTTTTTAATAAAGACGAGATTTTTTGACACTCAGCACATTCCCCTGATTATGTTCATTTAAAACCTTAAAGGAATAGTTTCACCCAAAAATTTAAATTTATGTTTCTTCTGCTTACCCCCAGGGCCTCCAAGATGTAGGTGACTTTGTTTCTCAGAAGAACACAAATGATGATGTTTAACCACTCCAACTGTTGCCGTCTATCAGTCGTATATTAGTGGCACATGGTAAACAAAATCTAGGAGAGGTAAAAAAAACAATGCACAGACCAAATCCAATTCCACTCTGCGCTCCCAACGTGACAAACACCATCTAGCCGAAACGATCGGTTTGTGCGAGAAACCGAACAGTATTTATATCATTTTTGACCTCTAATACACCACTATATCCAACTGCCTTGAGCGTGCACACGGCATCCGGTGCGTGAGGTGTACGCGCTCTGGCGAAGTTTACGCAAGTGCCGGAAGTGATCTCTCGTGCGTATACGTCACTCATTGTTTACACAGTGCACAGTCATTGTAGGTACGACTGCAATCCAAAAAAAAAACCCCGACAACCCCCGAAAAAAAAAAAAAAAAACCTGACGCCAAACAAAACAAACCGGATAACGTAACTTAAAACTATAAGATTACTTCTCTGTCAACTGCAAACTCATTCGTGATGGTGACTTTTCCACGTAGTCCCAACTTCGAGCCTGCTCGCCTGAAGTTCTGGTGGATTGCTCTTCGTGCTGATGTCACACACCCATTAGCCGGTAAACTACTCCAGAGCGTGTACACACCTCACACACCGGAAGCCGTGCGCGCCTAAAGACAGTTACATAGTGGTGTATTAGAGGTAAAAAATTATTTAAATACTGTTGCTTTTTTCTTGCACAAACCGATCATTTCGTGTCTTAGGACATCAATGTGTCGTCACGAGCCTCAGGGTTTAATTTGGTTTTGTCTGTGCATGTTTTTTTTACTCTAATAGATTTTGTTACCATTGCCATGCAATATACGACTGACAGACTGCAACGGCTGGACTTAAAAATCATAATTTGTGTTCTACTGAAGAAACGAAGTCACCTACATCTTGGATGCCCTGTTGGTAAGCAGATAAACATCAAATTTTTCATTTTTGGGTGAACTATCCCTTAATTTATAAAAGTCATGTCACCCCATACACTAGATGGCAGACCCGCCCGAGCAGAATCTGTTCAGCTCGAGACGGGGCGGAAGAGGGTGACGGTCGGCGACGGAGGCGAGTGGCGTCGGCAGTGTGTAAGCGGGTGGCAACACTGGACTGTGACTGGAGCACTGATGGCAGGAAATGACGGTAGCTCTGGTAGTGATCCGGAAATGGAAGACGAATCGTGTAGCGGGAGTGCATGAGGGAGTGAATGGTGGAAAGTAGTCAATCGGAAAAGAAAGAAAAACAATAGTCAGGGATCATTTACGGATAGTGGAAAGGAGGATAATGTGAGTAGGAAAAATATAGAGGAATACAAAGTAATGATGAAATTTGCAGAACCTGGTATGACGATAAACCCGATTAAACTGACCAAATCTCTGAACAAAGCGTTAGGAGAAATAAATAGTGCAAAGACTCTTAGAGATGGAAACTTGATTAACATGTGTAAGGACGAAAAACAACAAAATAAAGGCACTAAGTATAAATTTGATGCTTGGATACCCAGTATCATGCACATTGATGAAGACGAAGCCTTGGGTTAGAGGCGTAATAACTGGAATTCCTACTAATGTACATGCTGATAAAATTAAAAGTTGCATTGAAGTGGGGAAGGTAATTGGAGCAAAATGGCTTCAATATGTGAGAAATAAAGAAAAGATGGACAGTCTATCGATTATGCTTCAGTTTGATGAAGAAAGAATGCCAGAGAGGGTAAAAATAGGCTAAGTTACCCAGTAAGACCATACGTACCTCCTCCACTTAGATGCTTCAAGTGCCAGAAGTATGGACAGTTAGTGCATTTGCAGAGGAAGACCACGTATGTGCGAGATTGGGGTGATCATGTATATGGTAAATGTTTCGAAGGAGTTCCGAGGCAAATGCGCATTGTGGGGTGAGCATAGGCTGGTTGGGGATGCTTGCCTCACACACTGCTGTTAAAATTCAAAATGTGCGAATAACTGGGGTTAACTATATGCTGAGCAGCCCAAAAGCCAAAACAAACGCTACCGATCCAGCGATTCACGCGAATCCAACTACAATGAATTGGTCCTAGCGGATACGTGTGGCTCAGAGAGTGTGCCACCAGAGATAGTTTGTGTGATCAGACGGAAAATGGAATTTGTTTCATTTATGGCTGAAGTGGTAAATTGTTCTGCTCAAACAGAAAGCAGAACGGAGAGAATTAAAATCATAATAAGGGCAGCTGAGAGATACTTGAATGTAACAGGTGTAACGTTGGAAAAAATAAATGACATGATAAAGACTCAATCTAGTACTCAAACAACATGTGGAAGTACATAGTAATAATAATGCTTTTAACAATTCTGCAATGGAATGCCATAAGTCTTATAGCAAATGGTCCAGAATTTAAAAAGTTTATAGATCTTTTAAATAAGAAACCAAACATAATTTGTGTACAAGAAACATGGTTAAAACCTAAATTAAATTTTGTTCTGCAAGGATATAATATTGTAAGAAAGGATAGAAAGACAGGTAATGGAGGTGGGGTGGCCACTTTTATAAAAAATGAATTGGAATACAGAGTCATTAATGAGATTGAAGAATATGAAGTGGTGGTTATAGATGTATATGCAGCGAAAAAAAATATCAGAATAATAAATTGTCCTTGTCGTAGATTAAAGATTTAGAAAAGGTTATTGGGTTAGGAAATCATAAAATAATTTGGTGTGGAGATTTTAATGCACATAGCACTTTATGGGGAAGCAGTAAGGATGATCATAGTGGGGATGTTGTAGAATAAATAATAGACTGTAATGGGTTAGTATGTTTAAATGATTGTAGAAACACAAGAATATATTTGGTACGTGGTATTGGGTCAGCTATGGATTTAACATTGGTTTCTGAAGATATAGCAAGTAAATGTGTATGGGATGTTTGGGAAGATAATAATATGGGTAGTGATCACTATATAATTTTATGTAAGGTAGGGATGAGTGTAATGTAACATAATGTGATTTTAGCTCCAAGATGGAGATTTAATAAAGCAAACTGGGAAGCATATACGTATTTAAGTGAGGTAGAAAATATGTAAGTAAATATGATGGAAGACATAGATGAATGTAATGGGAGAATATGTAAAGTATTGTATGATGTAACTAATAATATTATAGGAAAAAATGGACAATGTAAAAAGAGGAAAGCAGTTCCTTGGTGTAATGTGGTACATAATAGGAATAAAGCATTCAGAAAAATAAAAAAGACTGATTTATTTGAAGATTTTATTAAATATAAGAAAGCGCAAGGTGAGGTAAGAAGAATAGTCCGAGCAGCTAAAAAGAAGTACTGGAAAGATTGGTGCAATTCAATAGGAGAAGATATTGACATAAGTGAAGTATGGGGATCAATTAGGAAAATGGGAGGAATTTATAGAAATCAAACTCTTCCAGTTTTAAAAACTGATGAAGGAAGTATAGCTGTGTCAGATAATGAAAAAGCTGAAATGCTGGCTAAAGTATTTGTTAAAGTCCATAGTGATGATAATGTATCAGAGGATATTAAAAAGTGTAGAATCCAGAACAAGAATCTGCACCCAGATGTGATGATGAAAAGAAGTCCTTCTGGAGATACTTTAGACGCAGAATTTACTATGTATGAATTAAAGATGGCTCTAGGGGGAGTTAAACATACATCTCCTGGAAGAGATGATATATGTTATGTAATGATTCAACATTTATCAGATAGATCCTTAAAAATAATTTTAAATCTTTTTAACAAGGTATGGAATGCAGGAAAGATTCCTTCTTCGTGGAAACATGGAATAATAGTACCAGTAGGCAAACCTGGAAAGGACCAATCCAATTAATTATAGGCCAATTGCATTAACTTCTAATTTATGTAAACTGATGGAAAAAATGATCATACATAGGCTAAATTATATATTGGAAATAAAAGGTCTTATATCGCCATATCAGAGTGGATTTAGGGCTGGTCGGAATACAATGGATGCTGTTTTAAGTCTAGAAGCCGATATCAGGAAAGCTCAGACAAATAAAGAAGTATTGGTGGGGGTTTTATTTGATATTGAGAAAGCCTTTGATATGCTTTGGAAAGAGGGACTTTTAATAATACTTAAATGTATGGGAATTGGAGGAAAGTTATATATGATTATGGATTTCCTTCTTGAAAGAACATTACAGGTTAGGGTAGGAGTAGAGTATTCTGAGACATACACAATAGCCAATGGAACTCCTGAAGGAAGTGTATGCAGCCCAATATTTTTTAATATTATGATTAATGATATTTTTAGTAATTTTAAAGGTGGTATTGGAAGGGCATTATTTGCTGATGACGGGACAATATGGAAAAGAGGACATGATATTGCATGTGTGTCTCAAAAATTACAAAAAGTAAAGTGGAGGTATGGGCAAATAATTGGAGTTTCAGATTATCTGTGGTTAAAACTCAAGTTATATGTTTCACAAAAGGGAAAAATGCTCCAAAGGTTAAGTTGAAGTTGTACAAACAGGAGCTGGAGCAAGTCTCAGTAGTTAAATATCTCGGTGTTTGGATGGAATCTAGATTGACATTTGCAATGCACATTAAGAAACTGATTAAGAAATGTAAAACAGGAGTAAATATTTTACGATGTCTATCTGGGTAGAATGGGGAGCTTGTAGATTGTCTTTGAAAATAATTTATTGTACATTAATCAGACCAAGTTTAGATTATGGAAGTATTATTTACGGATTTGCATCTAAAACCACACTCAAAGATTGAAACTATACAGAATCAAGCTCTTAGAATATGTTGTGGTGCGTTCAAAACATCTCCCATTGCAGCCATGCTGGTAGAAGTTGGGGAAGCTCCTTTATTCCTTCGTAGGTATAAATTAAGAATTAATTATTGGGTTAATCTAAAAGGACATATAGAGAGTCATCCAGTAAAGGGTGTGATTGAAGAATACTTTTAAAAAATATTAAAAGCTTTGGATGGATTGCTAAAAGGGAAGCGCAAGTTGTTGGTATTGCAGACTGTGATGTTAGCCCTACTGTGATATTGTCCCGTATACCACCGTGGATGTTTCCTATGCCAATAGTCGATTTTCAAGAATGCGAAAGAAACCCCTAAGAACATTATTGCACAGCAGTATTTAGATCAGACTTATCCATCGTGGTTACATATTTATACTGATGGTTCTAAAGACCCTATCTCTGGCAGAACAGCTGCTGCAGTATTTATTCCACAGTTTCAAACTAGTATTAAGAAAAGAATAACTGATCATGTATCCGTGTATACAGCAGAATTAATTGCCATGGTGGTAGCACTCCAGTGGGTAGAGGAAGTAAAACCAAGATTAGTAGTAATATGTTCTGACTCTTATGCAGCAATATTGAGCCTTGCAAGTGGAGTAAAAACATCAAGGCAAGACATTATTTATGAGATTCTTGCAAGTTTATTAAGAATAAGTAATATAAGCTTAATAACATTTTTGTGGGTTCCCGCTCATGTGGGAGTGGAGGCTAATGAATTGGTTGATAAGCTTGCTAAGCAAGCTCTTAGATACTCAGAAATAGATATTCAAGTGACTCTTAGCAAAAATGAGGTTAAAGGGAAAATTAAAGAATTCATAAACAAAAAATGGCAAGAAGTATGGAACTGTGAAAGCAAGGGCAGACAAATGTATAATATTCAGCAGCAAGTAGGAAATGGAAGAAGTATTTTTAGGAATAGGAAAGAAGATACAATTATTTCTCGCATCCGAATAGGGCATACTAGATTAAATCACTCTGTTTAATATAGGAAAACATGAAACAGGTCAATGTATTTTTTGTAATCAGGCAGAAATAATAGAGCATGTTTTAATAAAATGTATAAAATATGAAAAAGAAAGGTTAAAACTCATTAAGGAAGTAAGAAACATGGGTGTTGAATCATTTAATTTGTCAAATCTCTTGAAAGAGCATGCAGAACAAGGTAAAATATATGGTGCTATTGTTAAATACATTAAAGAAATAGGATTAGTCAGGAGAATTTAGGAAAGGGTTTTTTTTTTTATTGTTTTTTTTTTTTTATTTATTAGTTTGTATTTTATTGTTTAATAAAATATAGATAAATATAAATTGTTTCATTAGTTGCATATTAGTGCTCCCACACTAACCAGTCCAGTTGGTGGCGGTAAATGCACCAGAAGTTGGTTTGCCATCCGCCATTAAACGTTATTAGAAGAAGAAGAAGAACACTAGATGGCGCACTGACGACTGTTCCTCGCGGTGCCTTATGGGTAACATCCGCTGCACGCTGCCATTTTGTTGTTGAGATCCGAGCAGGGACGCAGCACACGATATCCTGTAAATGAACAACAATCCTCTCTTATAGCGGGTCCGAAGTAAAGCCGAGGCACGATGCTCTCTGCTGCCCAGTTACTCGATGAGTTGATGGGCCGGGACCGGAACCTGGCTCCGGACGAGAAGCGCTGTAACGTGCGCTGGGATCACGAGACTGTGAGTGCGCGGACCAGCAGATTAATACAGTCACTCACACACACACACACAGCTCTGCAGATCACGAAGCTAGCCAAAGAACAGATCTAGATGTGTTTGCGTGTACCTCATACAAGCTTAGCTGAGCGGCGTGTTGTGCGCTAGTTAGTCCAGGTTGTTTGGATCCGTTAGCTTAGCACGCTAAGCTCGTGTCTCAGTGTTGAACACATGCGCGGAACACGCCGCCCTCCTCTTTATATCTTTATTATGTGCTTTTCTAAGATAGAATAGCTTTTATTAGTTTGCAACAAGCGCTGAGCGTCAAACTTCTGCGTGTAACTCGTCCAGCACCGTTTGAGCTAACTTATATGTGACTGTTCAGTTAATGTGACTTGAGGAGAGGGATTATATTACTATTCTTTCTGTGGTCTTAAAACTGACCAATCACACAAGAGCTACGCCGAAGGGGGGGCCTTATAGATACATGTGTGACCCTGCATTTTTTTGGAAATGGAGATTTGTGCATCTGAAAGCTGAATAACGCTTCCATGGATTTTGGCTTGCTAGGATACACAGTTTGAAAACTCTTTGAACCTGATGCACAAACACAATCAATATTGAGAAAATCAACCAGATGAATTTCTTAGCTTTGGTATGTTCACAGTATGACTTACAAAATATATTCATAGTCCATTGATCTTCGCTTAATATCCTAATGATTTTTGGTATAAAAGAAAAATTGACCATTTGGACCCAAACAATGTATTTTTGGCTATTTCTACAGATATACCCGTGCTGCTCATGTTTCGTGCTCCAGGGTCACATATAGATACCGAAACATCGTGGCGTATGTGGTGGCCAGTTTTGACTTGAGCCATATTCATGTGCTGCATGTAAAATGAGTGTTACCTTGGCTTTATTTCTCCAGTTCTTCAGCAGTTGCGCTGGCTTCCAGTAAAGTATCGAGTTGAATTCAAGATCTTGCTCCTTATTTACAAGGCACTTCATAATAGGGCTGCAACTAACGATTATTTTGGTAATCGGTTATTTTTTCGATTAATCGGATTAAAACACACAATTTTCTTTTTTTATTTGATTGACAAAAACACACTATTCCACATTCTGCCCAATGTCCTTAAAACAAACGTTCCAACTGAATGCTATGAAAACATACAGTGCTTAACAATTTATTAGACCACCTGCCATAATAAAGAGAAAACACATTTTAGGAATCTGTAAAAAAATTGTTTAAAAAAAAAATTTTTTTATTGTCATTTATTTATAACTAAATACTTTTATTTATTCACATAACAAAAATGACTTCCTATGCCCTTCATAGCTTGCATTCTTGCTGGCATTAAGTAGTTTTTGACTGGGTAATGGTTATCTGAAAACAAAAACACTATAAAGCTCTCTGCCTTTCTTTCATAGATAACAGCAATAATTATATTATAGCATTAGAAACAACCTACTACTGTTACTAAAGAGCTTATGCATATTGGAGAACTAACCCATACAGAAAGCTAAAAAATGATTTTGGTAATCACCAGTACTGTTAGTTTAGAGCAGCAGTGACAAACCATCATTTGTTAAAAACCTTACATACATTTGTTAAGTCATTGTATATAGTGAATATGGTTTAAATCTCTGCATTAAATTATAATAAAGGATGATAAAGCCGAATAAAATCACAAACTCCGTGGTAACCAATAGGTAAGAGTAATGTTCTGCAGGAACACGTGTTCGCTTTGACCACAGTCACGTCACAGCCCGATTAGGACGGTAATTGTTTCTCATATGGACATCTGTAAAAATAAATTTACATATCACCTCAGTGATAAGACTCAGGATTCCGAATAGGGCTTAGTGTCATTTCTTTATCCTGTTAAATGCGGTTTTGCAGGATGAGGTGACCGTGGGTGTTTTGAAAGGCGACGTTAAATAAAATGCATCATTATTATTATTATTTATTTGTAGAAATATGATTCCCAATGCACACAGACTTCCCAGAATACAGAGTGCCCTGTTGATTACAGTGTTTACTTCATTTTTAATTATATTTATTTATTTGTGAAAAATACTATGTCATCTAAAGTATAAGTATGTTTATTTAACACATTCATTTATATAGTTCAAATTTCTTAAATATTAATTAAAATAAATACAATTATATCTGCTTTATATCGGCTTTATATCGGCCACCCTGTTTTCCAAGATATCGGCATCGGCTGTCATAAAACCAATATCGGTCGACCACTAATTCGAGTACTCGTGAGGATTTAACACAAGTGTTCACTCTTTTTCTTCAGGTCTGCAAATACTACCTGTGTGACTTTTGCCCCGCTGAACTCTTCACAAACACACGATCAGACTTGGGTAAGGACAGCTTCTCAAATACATTTGTCTCGTTTTATTCTTGCGATCCACATTGTAATGTGTAATTTTTTTTCCCAGGTCCTTGTGAAAAAATCCATGATGAAAACTTGAGGAAAATGTAAGTGTTGGGTGAATGTCATGAACACATCCCAAATCAGATGGTAAAAAAAGTTAATTTTGTTTTTTGAACCCTTAATATTCACATAAATATTAATATACTTTGTTTTTTTCTTTCTGACAAATTCATTACCTGAATTTCCCTCACACAATTTTCTATTATAATAAGCAAAAATCGGCCAGATTTTTTAATTCCCATTGTTCTCAACCTAGTGATTGTCATTACTGTACACAATACTCTGTTTTATATTTAGTTACGTTGACTAGATATGAAAAATTTTTTTTTATTAGAATTATCATAAATACCCTAACATGTTCTACATGCAACAATCTTGTTTTCTAAAAATTATCTGGTAAAAAAAGTTTCTTTACTAAAACTATTCTAATTTTTACCCCCAAATTATTATTTAGTATAGTTTTGCCAGAACTTTTTTAGAATTTGTATCATATGTTAATGTAAAAAAAACTGTTACACACTGTCTTAGGTATGAGAAGAGCTCCCGCTTTATGAAGGAAGGATATGAGCGAGACTTCCTGCGGTACCTGCAGAGTCTCCTGGCCGAGGTGGAGCGCAGGATTCGGAGGGGCCATGCGCGTTTAGCCCTGTCTCAAGCCCAGCAGAACTCTGGAGTAAGTATTTCCATAGCCGTCACTGTTTACATATTTATATGACCACATTTTGGAACATATTTATTGCCTGGCTCTTCAGCAAGCCAGCCGGTTAGGGCAGTCTATTAAATTCATATGCAGTTTTTATAATAATAATATAGATAAAGGCGTGTGTACACTGTGTGTCGAGCACAACTCACTCCGAACTCTGATTTCCAGGCACCGGGTCCATCTGGGAAGAACGAGGAGAAATCTCAGGTCCTCACCACGAAGATTGAGGAGCTTGTTCTTCAGGTAGGTTCTGCCTGTCATAAGTGGAGAAATGAGCACAAATGTGTTCAGAGAGGCATATAGATGTGTGTTTGTGTGTGCTCAGATTGAGGAGTTGGGCTCGGAGGGCCGTGTTGAGGAGGCGCAGGGCATGATGAAGCTGGTGGAGCAGCTGAAGGAGGAGCGGGAGCAGCTCAATTCCACTCCTTCAGTGAGTAACACATCCAGGTTTAAGCAGACATGCGGCCTGTTTTTGTATTTAATTGTAAAAGGTACTGACATGATTTCTTGTTTGTCAGACGATTGAGAGCTTTGCAGCTCAGGAGAAGCAGATGGAGGTGTGTGAAGTGTGTGGCGCTTTCCTCATAGTTGGTGACGCTCAGTCCAGAGTGGATGATCATCTAATGGGCAAGCAGCATATGGGATATGCCAAAATCAAAGCCACGGTCGAGGAGCTGAAGGTGAGGTGGCGGTCAACCTTTTGATTTAGGGTCCGTTATAGACATTTCTTCCAGTTCTATATTTTACAATACAGTCATTTTGTAAGAAAAACAAATTCTTAATTTTAGATAATTTGGTAATGCATGGTTTTGAATGAACTTGATTGGCACAAATCAGAAGTTGGTAATGTTTACACCATGATTTTCTGTTTGATCCCACAGGAAAAGCTGCATCGGCGCTCAGAGGATCCGGAGAAGGATGAGCGAGGCAAGAAGGAGAAGGAGGACCGAGAGCGTGAAAGGGAGGAGCGTGAGAAGAAACGCAAAGAGGAGGAGGAGAGAGAGAAAGAGCGAGAAAAGGAGAGGGAGAGAGAGCGGGAGAAGGAGAAGGAACGTGAGCGGGAGAGGGAACGGGACAGGGAGAAGGAACGGGACAGGCGCAGGAGGAGTCACTCCAACAGCAGACACTCCAGCCGCGCGTCAGACCGCCGCAGGAGCCGCTCGAGAGACAGGAAGAGGTCCAGGAGTAAGGAACGTGACAGGAAGCGCAGCAGGTGCGCAACTCTCACAGCTCCTAGACACACGAGCTGAGAATGTGCAAAACAATATATATTTTGTTATCAAAATATATTTGTTTGATATGCTATTATAGTATTTATTTGTTTCAAATTGGCTTTTATTTTTCAGTTTTCATTTTTATTTTAAAGTCTGGGTTTTTGTTTTTGGGGGGTTTTAAAATATTTATATATATATTTTTTTATTTCAGTTTTAGTCATTTTAGTGACTAGTTCGGCTTTCTTTTTTCAGTGGACAAGGCGATGTTTATAATTTTCAAGTTTTTTTTCCCATCTTGTATTTATTTATGCTCGTTTTAAAAAAAACCAAAAAAATAGTTCGAAAAAGTTTGTTTCCATAATAGATTTATTTAACATTGCTGGTTCAACGTACTTTACTGTCACCTGTTGTGGCAGTTGTGATTTCTGTAACTTGTACTGATGGACGAAATATTAAATGTCAACAGGAGCCGTGACCGAGAGAGGAGGCGCAGCCGCGAGCGCTCGGACAGGAAGCGACGTTCTCGCAGCAGGGAGAGGAGGAGGTCCCGCAGCTCTGAGCGCAAGAGCCACCGGCACCGCAGTCGCAGCAGAGACAGAGAAAAGGACAGAGGAGACAGAGACAAGGACAAATCCTCTAGGGACAAAGGTGTGCCATTTAACTAGTTTAATTTTGTTGCAAAGTTTTTGATCAGAGCATTGAGTCTTTGTTGACTTTTAAACCACACTTAAGGTGGTTTTGTTTTTGGATTTTGTTTGTTTTTTGTATGTTTTGGTTTTGTTTGATTTGTTGTATTTTTGTTGTTGTTGTGTGATTGTTTTGTTTTTCAAAAGGCCAATTTTGACTGTATTTTGATTAGAGCGGTTTAATGGAAGAAGTAAAATAAATAACGTTTTAAAGTTTAATTTTTCTGTAGTTGCACATGCATTTTTTTTTCCCCTTCGTTTTTCATAAATGTAATTTTTAGCTTAAACATCTCTTGTTTGTATCATTTTGTTTTGGTGTTTTATTTTTTGTTCGTTTTTATTTAATTAAATTGTTTGGTTATTTATTTTTTTGATTTATGGTAATTTTTATTTGTTTGTTGTAGAACAAACCTTTTGAAGACTTCATTTTTCTGTAGCTCCATGTGTATTTTTTTATTTATTTTTGACACGTGCAGAATTCCCTCATCATCGTTACATCAGAAGTTTCGAAAGGTTTTATTGCAAGAGTTTGAACTGACTCGCGAAACTAAATCAAATATGCCTAATCTAACTATATTTCTGAATCGCCCAGATAGCCATGTCCGTTTATTGTTTATCTCACAGAGCACAAGGATTCTTCAGATGAGAAAAGGAGCAGCAGAAAGGGCTCGGTTGAGAAGGCTAATGAGCTCTCTGAGGCCGAGCCTCCCAAAGCGGACGTGAACGGCACCGCGCAAGAGCTACATTCTGAAGGTGACACACAGTCCAATTAAAACTGATCTGATAGGACCTCAGATCAGCCCCAGGTAAGTGCACTGTCCCGTCCGGCCCGGGTCTCTCCCCCTCTCCCCTTCCCCCCTTTTTCTTTCAGTTCTGTCTGTGATTTTTCTTCCTGTTTTTTAATAGTGCATCGTAAGTATGCACTGAAGATGGGGACTAGGCTGATGAAACGGAAGAAAGTAGAATGAAACAAACCCAGAGGGAAAGGCCAGTGTAGTCCTGAAAAACATGCTTGGAGGTACCTCGTTTTGTATCGGTCATACATCTGTCTCTTTAGACAAGTTCTCTTCCAAATTTACGTGTTTCTTTTTTTTCTTTTTTTCCTAACTCTGCCTTTACTACCTCAACCTGTTTACTCTATGCTCGCAGTAAGATTAAACTAGTTGACTGAACTTTGTCTTTCACATATAAAATGATTGTGTGCTCATATGCATGTACATGCATAAGCGCACAGCATTTTACCATCTGATGTCTATAAGGTGTTAATAAGAGGTCCATAGAGTTCATTGAACTGCAATGAATACACACATATATATATATATATGTATTTTTTTTGTTGGAGTTACATAGATATGTTGCACTTTTAATACCGTCTGTTAAAGTTGAGATCCGATAGCTTTGGGATGATGGAAGTGTAGGGTTAATTAATTATTGCAGCTGACTTCCACACCTCACACAGCGTTGGTGTTGTGAGCGACCCCTCCCCCCCACATGAAAAGCCAATTTAAAAATCAAGGATACTGTCAATCTGTGCAGGTATTCACCAAAGGTACTCCTTTCACTACCCACATCCATTTGAATGCTGTTGCCTGTGAACGTGTCTCAGAGCTTGATGTTTATTTACCCTATCTCTTTTCTCCCAGTTTGAAATGTTCTCAGTTTTGCTTTCTGTTGGTTTCAAGTGCCAATGGTTTACTCTACGCCGTAACGGGTGGATGTCAGGTTTACAGATGAGCCCAATTGATATCCCACAATAACCTATCAAACCAGATCAAGCTCAAAACAGTTCTTTCTCCTTTTTTGTGTCGCTTATTTTAATTTTGCCTGTTCGGTAACCAGTTATAGGTTTGAATTAGGGCTGGGTGATATAGCTAAACAAACGTATGTCAGTTCATCTTATTGATAGGGATGTAACGATTCGATTCACGGTTTTGATTTCACGATTCGATTCACGTTTTTTTAAACAAAATGATATTTAAGACAAATTATAAATTAAATGTGTTTTTTTTTATTATTGCTTGGACAAAATGCTGTACATTTCTTTGTGAACTTGAAATATAACACTATAATAATATAATAATATAGCACTTGCATATTATTGCTCTTTTGTGGTTTTGATTGCTTCTATTACCCTCATTTGAAAGTCGCTTTGGATAAAATCGTCTGATAAATTACTAAATAAATAATGTTAATAACAAAACTACATTGAAATTAAAACAAGCCCCAAATCAAATAAATAAGTAACACAAATAAAATAACTATCTTCATATGAACAAACTAAGGCTTTGCCTGTGCTCTTTTTCTATTTAAAATTAGAGGCAACCACTGCTTTTTAATCATGATCCAAACAAAGATTCTGCGTGCATGCTGCATGAGCAGTGTTTAATCTAAATTAGATTGTATAATTTTGAAATTTGAAGCAAAAACAGAATGTTTTGACTTCGGTTTTGTGAAACTATACATAAAAAAAATCTGCATTAAACCGAAACAGCAGACGAGCTGAATGATGCAGATTCACTCTCTGCCAGCAGGTTGCGCTTAAAGCGTGTTCCTTAGTTTCCGCTGGTACAAATCAGCGTGCACTTATTGACTTGGAATATGCATTATACAGAGCAAGATGAATAACAAATAACCATCTAAACTTTTCTAAAACCGTAATTTTCCCCTCAACATACATCATATAAACTCTACACCTAATGAATCCCACTATTTGTTAGCATCTCCAACCGATTTGAGTCGTCACATATTTAAATCGATTTTTAACTGGCTCGCGGTTAATCGTTACATACCTACTTATTGATGAAATTGAATGTATTAGCTCTCAAATGGGCTTAAAGGTTGATATAAAGTGTTTTTTTTGTCTATAATAAGAGTAGCCACCATTTCACTATTGTAGCCTGTTCAAAATGGCTACACAATTCAAAACGAAAGTTGTAAAACGGTGGGAATAAAAAAAAATTAATAAATCTCGTGTATGCACAAGGGCTGTCAAGTGATTAATCATTTTTTTAAATCTTGATTAAATGCATGACATATTAATCACACATCAGTTTTGGCTAAGAAATTACCTCCTAAAAGATTAATTAAAACCATTAAATAGACATTACAATTTTTTTTTTTGCGAAATTAAGCAGAAATTTTTTCCGTATTCACACCAATATGAATGCATCACAAATATTCACACCAAATGAATGCATTATTCTCGGCCCTAATATGCACTAATATAACAATACGTAGGAATAAATGTTAATATTTACTTATGTTGAATCACAATTTTGAATTGGTTCAAACGGTTTACATTTTTTATGCAATTTTGCTATCTATCACTGCTGATTCTATCAGGGATATTGGATATATCGCTCAGCCCTAGTGAGAATTAGCTTGTGTTTTAATGCAGGTGTGTCTTTTTGAAGTAAACTTTGACTTACTTTCTCTCTCATGTTTAAATTCGCTACTTGTGTTGTCCTTAAAGTAGCAGTGCATGCTTTCAGAGCAAGATCAGCCACCTACAGAGTCAGAGTCTGGCCGTATAGAAGCGGGATATCAATTCTTTTAAATATTTCATGGTTTTATTTGTGTGCTTGCCTTCAATCATTTTAACTTGCAGCCGAGCAGTTACTATCGCTGCTGCTGCTGTTTAAAAAAAATATAAATCTCAAGATGAAACATTTGAAAACTGATAGTGTAGAACAAAGATGATGATAAAAGTGATCCAATGTATTTCTTGCTTAATTGTGGTTTGATAGTTTTTAAAAAGCTGTGTAAATGAGACTGTTAATCTGGTGTAATGTTTTTGCTTGTGCTGTAAATGTGTCTGGCTTCACGCACTAATGGAGTTTCTCTGACCATTTGTGTACATCAGGGGGAGTTTGAACAGCTGCGAGAGGAAGACCCGAAGACCTCCATCCGACAACTCACCTCCGCTGCTTTAAAACAAGGTGAACCACAGATGTAGTGGCCTATATGATAAAGATGTAAATGTAAAACGGTCCCCTTTTCAGCGTTTCCACAGGACCCTTCGTGTTTTTTCAATTATGTTTGTTTGGTTTTCTTTGGTCTCACTGCTATGAGCTGGCGTAGATGCACATGCAGGTCCACCATTATTTCTGTCAGTATGCATTCAGAATGAATCAAATACTTGTGGCATGTTTGCTCTGTACAGTCCGCTCTCACTTGACACGTTAGAAATATTGACGATCGGTTCTGCTCGGTATTTTGACTGGAAGCCTTAAAGGTCTCTAACTGGCTTTGGTTTTCCCCTCTGTATGCTAAATCCCAAATCTTTACACGGTTTTAGTTTAGAGAAGTGTTTTCATTTTGTTCCCGTTTTAAAAAAAAACTGTATTTGTCCTGAATAAAAATGAGGAAAAAAATGCTGTCTTGTTGTTTTTCAGAGCGCTATGGGAGCGTGCAAAAGATGGCAGAACTGCGAGCTGACCTGCTCGCTTTAGATACCAGAAAGTTTTTCCTTGTTAAACTCGTTTAACGCCAAAGCAATTTTGCTGCTGTTAGTACATCAGAGGTCAAAAAAACTTGATCAAATCTGACAGTGACAAACTATTTAGTAGTATGTCCAGGATTGTGTTTATTCTACACGTTTATTGTATTTTATCAGTTTAAATGTGTCTCAGTGTATGCAAATTCATGATTTCCTGGAAAGGCATTTCTGTTCACTTAGATGGCCGTCTTGGGGACTACATTTTTTGAAGATGGATTTTCTTGAAAGAAAATGGCTGACGTCTCCTAAACTGTCAAGACTAGGGATGCCACGATTCGAATTCTCGGTTTTGATTTCACCGATTTTTTTAAAACAAAATTAGATTTTAGACAATTATACATTAATGTGTCCTTTTATTATTGCTTGGACAAAATGCTGCATGTTTCTTTGTGAAATTGAAATATAACACTATAATAATATACTAATATAGCACTTGCATATTATTGCTCTTTTGTTGGTTTTTATTGCTTCTATTGTCATCATTTGTAAGACGCTTTGGATAAAAGCATCTGCTAAATCTATAAATTTTAAATATAATGTAACTTTACATAACAAAACTAAAATTGAAATTTTAAAACAAGCCCAAATCAAATAAATCTCTTCATATAAAAAGAAAAACTAAGGCTTTGTATGTGCTCTATTATTTAAAATTAGAGGCAACCACTGCTTTTTAATCATGATCCAAACAAAGATGCTGTGTACATGCACATGAGCAGTTTTTAATCTAAATTAGATTGTATAATTTCGAAATTTGAAGCAAAAACAGAATGGTTTGACTTCAGTTTTGTGAAACTATGCATGAAAAATATCTGCATGAAACAGAAACATCAGACGAGCTGAATGAGACGCAGATTAACTCCCTGCCAGCAGGTGGCGCTTAAAGCGTTTCTTTGGTTACCGCTGTAAACAAAGCAGAGCTGCGCTTATAAACTTTAATATGCATTATACAGAGGCAAGATTAAAATAAAAAATACCATCTAAACTTTTCTAAGACAGTAAGTTCCCCTCAGACGTACATTCATATAAACTCCTACCCCTAACTGAATCTCGATTTGTTTAGCATCTCAACCGATTGAATCGGCACATATTTGAATCGATTTTCAACCCGCTCGAGGTTAATCGTTACATCCCTAGTCAAGACGGTTGAATCAAACTGCAACTCATTACTTCGTGTAGGCATGGTAACCCCCTGGATACTGTTTGATTGTTAAACATACATCTTAACACTTCTCGTGACGCACAACACATTTCCTCTGATTGAGGTACCTGAGAATTTAAAAGAATCCCCTTGGTTTATCAAATTAGCCCATTTGAATTGAATTTGAACGGTAAAGTACCTTTTTCTTCAGCTTAGCGTTTACAGGGACGGTAAACCAGCAAATCTGCATAAAATCTGACAGTAGCATGGTAAAACTTAGTTTTTTTTATTTTATTTATTTTCGTGTTGAATAGATAAAATCGAATGTTTAAACGCAAGCGGAGATATTTGTAACTCAAAGCGCCCCCTTGAGGAGGAAACATGTAGTGCAGCTATAGTCATGTGTTATTTGTGATCACTGCCAGTAGATGGAGACACTTCTGGTATCGTGAATGAAAAAACAAAGAAGTGCATGCAGAACGAGCAAATATTGACATTCTACGTACTTGAGTCCTTTCACACCCAGTGCAAGGGAAATCCTCTCCCGCCCTTCCCTTTTCCTTACACTTCAGATCAGATCCGCTCACATTTACAGTGAGGGAACTGCTGTCATACAGGCTGTATCATAATTTATGATACATAAAGCAGATCCGTGTGTATGTATATTAAATATTGAGCAATCAAATACGTCAGGCAATAATAACGATATGCAATGTATGCAGTTATTAATGTATTGGAAATTAACTGAAGACCATGTCCACCTCATTTATAAAACAGAAGTAGAGCGAATGCCTGTTTAATTTCTAATGTAGTTTTGTAAATAGTTTATTTTAATTAAATGCAGCGATTTACATAAGAAGGGTTTTCGTAAAGTTTACACACTTTCTGCTCGTAAATCTCGAAGAAGGTCCAGTGTTTTCTTTCAGCAATGCAGGGTCTAAAATGTCTTAATATCAATAGATATTTTTTTATATATGTATATATAAATATACCTTTGTATCTGTTGCCACTGCTGTGACGTAGTTTGCGCTCATGAATATGAATTAGTTAAAGCTGCCGATTCCTCCTCGTACGGCCAATCACATACCCTAATTAATATTCATGAGCTAAACATATACCATAATAGGATTGACTTCCGGCTAAGTAACGATATGCAATGTATGCAGTTATTTAATGTATTGGAAGTTAACTGAAGACCATGTCCACCTCATTTATAAAACAGAAGTAGAGCGAATGCCTGTTTAATTTCTAATGTAGTTTTGTAAATAGTTTCTTTTAATTAAATGCAGCGATTTACATAAGAAGGGTTTTCGTAAAGTTTACACACTTTCTGCTCGTAAATCTCAAATAAGGTCCAGTGTTTTCTTTCAGCAATGCAGGGTCTAAAATGTCGTAATATCGCTATATATATATGTATATATAAATATACCTTTGTATCTGTTGTCACTGCTGTGACGAAGTTTGCGCTCATGAATATGAATTAGTTAAAGCTGACGATTCGTCCTCCTGCGTCCAATCACATACCCTAATTAATATTCATGAGCTAAACATGCCATAATAGGATTGACTTCCGGCTAGAGTTCCCAGACGCCCTCTTTACGACGCGTTTAACTTTTCAAACGGGACCCAAGCACACACACACACACACACACACGGGACAGGGGACACTTGACGGAATCAGAGCGAGCGTGTCGCTGGGACAGTTTATCGCTATCGTTTACGATATCGGATTAGCATTCGTTTGAATCCGTAAGGACATGTCTAATTAAAGAGGACTTGTTCAAACCGGACTGGATGACATTATTTAATAGCGAAGCAGACACGGTTGTGTTCAGTGGATGATAGTAAAGAAAGGATGACTGAAGATGTTCAGCGTTTAAAGTCTCTGTGTCACTAACACGCGCAACATGTGTTGCCCCGAAGCGAGTTATTTGGACAGCGGGGCACACAGACTGGGATAGAGCTGCTAAACGTGACACTTGAAATCGAACAATTACACTCTTGCACGCGCTGACATGATCTCGGAGGAAAGAAGCAGTCTCGTCTCTAAACAAGCTCTGGGCTTTCCTGTGGGCTTCTTGATCCGCTCGCCCAAGAGACGCCTGGCAGTGCTGGGCAGAAAGAGCAGCAGTGGATCTCTGCAGTGAGTTATGCATACGCTTCTGCATGCCATCCGTTTACTTTCAGCACACTCGCGACACAAATGAAGAAAGAAGTGCCCCCTGAAAGCATCCGAGGACTTAAACACACTTAAACAAGGGTGACAGCGATGCCAGTAGATAGCAGAATAAGTCAGTTTTTATTTTAAGTAACAGACAAGCAAAGCATTTGTTAGAATGTAATTATTTTACTTTGCTTTACTTTTAGTCATTTTGCGACTTACAAATAAGAAAAAGTAATTCAAACTAAAAGCTAAAACTCTATAAATGCTATATATATATATATATACACACACATTTAAGAAAATAAATTAAATAAAAATGACATGTAATTGTGCAATGTATAGTGTACATAATGCACGTCCTCATGTCGTTAGCATGATAAAATGTTGCTCTAATCATGCAATAAAAATACATAGTGTAAAAAATACCGTGCATTTGAGAATTGGTAGTAAATTGCTTTGCTCACTTCTCTAATAATAGAATTGGCAAGTGTGAAGAAGGGGCAGACCTTTCTTTCTTTCTTTCTCTCTCAAATATCCTGGCCATCTTTTCGTATAAAAGTATAAGGTAACACTTTACAATCACGTTCATGGTTAACATTAGTTCACTAGTTTAGTTAACATGAACTAAGAATGAAAAATACTTCTACAGCATTTATTAAATTAATATTGATTTGAACATTTACACGGTTTACACATTTTTTGCACTGTGAACAATGAGCAACTGTGTTTGTATTAACTAACATTAACAAAGATGAATAAATACTCTAATAAATGTATTGAGTAATGTTAACAAATGACACCTTATTGTAAAGTTTACCAAATATATGTATATATATATATATTTGTGTGTGTATATATATATATATATATTTGTGTGTGTGTGTGTAACAACATAGTAGTAATATTAAATCATTTCATATCGTTTATTATTGTTACATTATTATTCATATTAGCTTATCTTACATGAAAACAAATCACATAAAAGTAGCCTCGTGAATAATAGGTTCAATATTTATAAATTGAGAATATTTAATATGTTATTTTCGTAATTGTAATTGTACACATTTTACCCAGTAAAATTGCCTTTTTTTGCTAGTTTTTAATCGTACAGTTTTGATGCCTTTGTCACAAATGCACGTTTAAAGCAAAAGTATTACAATTATTTGAAAAGAAAAGATGTTTAGTCGTTATATATGTAAAATATATGAATTATCTGATGAGTCAAAAAGCTTCTCCTTGATACTTCAACGAAAACAATATAATGCATATTAAAAGTCAGCCTTTAAACGTGTTTGAATTGATGAAAGCTTGTATAGTAGCTACCGGTGACAATCTGGCATTCGTGTCGACTTCTAACCAAGAGACTAAAGATAAAACAGATGCTGGATGATAAAGAAGGTTTATATTCACATGCATCTTAGCCATAGACAGTATATGAAAAGAGTAGTCAAACCTGAGTATATTACACTCATTCTGTCATTGTATCTAAAGCAGACTGAGTGCAGATGCTCACATCAGCTGCAAGCTTTTAAAGTCATCTTAACCTTGTCTCTCTGAGGTCCAGCACGTCTGATAGCACGGCTCAGTCTGTGGAGAGCACTGGAGTCCGGCAGCCGGCCAAGAGCAAGATTCGCCGACACAACAACAGACTGACCACGGTGTTCAACCGAAGCCCTGTTCTGCGAAACAGACGGCCAGGTCGGGACAGCAGGACCCTAGAATTGCAAGCAGCGGACGACCCCGCAGAGCTGTCCTGTCAGAGGACTATCCCAGGGATCCTCAAGATATTTGGCAGTGACATTTGTCAAGGAACCAACTACAAGAGCGTGCTGGCCACCAGGCACTCCAGTGCCAACGAGCTGGTCAAAGAGGCTCTGGAGAGGTGAGGGATGCACTCTTGCCAGATTCAGATTCAATGTGTGTACATGTTTGTTTCAGTTTTGGTAATTGGGTGATTAAACTCGCTATGTGAGTTTAACAATACATTTCTTCAACAACGGGCCCAAGAGATTTTATATATTGCTACTCTAGCATCATTTTTGGTCATGATTATGTGTGTCCACACTGCTGACATGTTTACCTGCTGTAGTTTATCCACATTGTGTGCACATAGAAAACAGTCAAAACTAGTGCTGTCAAACGATTAATAGCGATTAATCACATCCAAAATAAAAGTTTGTTTACATAATATATGTGTATTGTGTATATTTATTATGTATATATTAAATACACACACATACAGTATATATTTTTAAAATATTTACATGTATATACATTTATATTCATATAATTTATATTATAAATAGATTTAATATATAAACAACATATTTTTCTTAAATATATACATTCATGTGTTTGTATTTATATATACATAATATTCACAGAATACACACGTATTATGTAAACAAAAACTTTTATTTTGGATGCGATTAATCGCAATTAATCGTTTGACAGCACTAGTCAAAACACATCACACAACAACAAATAAAGTGATAACTGTAACTATAAAGTTTCAGTAATTGTTCTAATTGTATGATAATAGTGATGTCCACACCACAGCTACGTCGATAATGACACAGAGAAACCATATCGTTTGAATCACTTTTTTTCCAGCTGATGAACAAAAAAAAAAACATTGTCATTGAAACATTGAGCCAATCAGAATCCACCAGATTTGAAAGAACTCAAGCATTTAAAGCAGTAGACAACAAAATGGCAGCACATGCTTATAATAAACAGAACGTTATCATCCATTGGTGTGGATGAATGACAGCATAGATATCATTGTTGTTATCTTTATAGTGATCATTCTTGGTGTAAACAGGCCTTGAAGGGAACATAATACAGTTTCGGCCAATCTCATGTTAATCTTGAGTACCTATATAGTAGTATTGCATCCTTCATATCTTCGAAGAGTCTTTAGTTTTATCAGATTTATAAAAGACAGATACAGCTGTACCGCTTCTCTCTGAAAACTGTGAAGCTCTTGGAGGTGTGCCGTGGACGGAGCTGAAGAGTCACGAGTACGAGAAGCTTTTGCGCAAGCGTTCGTTTGCATGCTGTGACATCGACATAAATAAAACAGGAACTAAAACTTTATTGACTTAAATTGTATTTAGTTTGTTTATAAAACATTCCTCACCCAATGCCGGGAACTAACAAACACACTTGCACAACTCAGTTGCTACCTCCACTGTTCCCTTAAAGGGGTCATATGATGTTGTTTAAGGTTAAAAAAACACATTATTT
This sequence comes from Sinocyclocheilus anophthalmus, assembly GCA_018155175.1. Taxonomy (NCBI): domain Eukaryota; kingdom Metazoa; phylum Chordata; class Actinopteri; order Cypriniformes; family Cyprinidae; genus Sinocyclocheilus; species Sinocyclocheilus anophthalmus. The sequence continues at coordinate 46,502 of JADLZN010008041.1, forward strand.
TCGACATAATGTACATTATTGTTTCTCCTCGATGCTCCGCCTTTCTGAAACGTGTCGACTTTTACAAAGCTCATCGATCTGAAAAGCGAGGTGTGCTGTGATTGGCCAGCTATCCAGTGCATTGGGATTGGCCGAATACCTCAAGGGTGTGACCTTGTGGTGTGTAAAATGTTATGCCCCTTACCATACTGTGATGCCGTGTCCCGGCTGGAGCAACGAGACAAAAACATTCAAACCCATTATACGAGGCATTTGTATAATGTGGGGACATAATTATGGATTATAATGACTTATACTGTCTTTTTACACGTAGCATCGCGCTGCGTAAACATAAAACCAAGTCTGCATTTTTGATCGGAGAAATGACAAACAACAGCCCTACATCTCCACTCGCTCAAACTCACGTTTGAATCATCAGTGGCAAATCCTTTAAATATGAAAACTTACTTACAGTCTCTGAGTCAGAACAGTCGGCATTGTAGTCTACTCTCCCAGGATCAGGAAACAGTCCTCCATAAAATGTGCTGCACACATCTGAATATTTTGTTCTGGAACAGTGTTGTAAATACACTTAACCACTGATTTCTAGTCGTGTCCTCTTTTGAAGGCCAAACAAAGTAGTTTCACTTACACAACGAAAAACACAGCGGCCTAGCATGAGGGCCGGCCGCCGATTTAACGAAGGAGCGGTCCGCGTTGTACGGCAACCTCATGTGACGACCCGGCTGGACTCCGCTTCGTCCACGGTGAAAGCCGATACGGCGATCCACAGCACTAAGTTGATGCTCTTTTCCTCAGCGACCGGCACAGATCAGCTCTAGTCATGACGAAGCGATATCGTCCTCTTTTGGAAGGCCAACCAAGGTAGTTTCGCTTTCACAACAAAACACAAAGCGTCTCCACGACATGGCGGCAACAAAAATACTACAGCGAGAATAAAAGTTACGCCTTCTTTCTTGCGTGAACATTTGGGCGGCGTTATGCTAATATTTCCACATCGTGACATAGACATGTGGGGTTGTTTTAGAATGAGCCGTTTTAGGTAGGCGTGTTTTACTCTTAACTTTTATAAAGAATATATATTTGGATTTGAGACTTTAGTCTTTGCAACTTTACATATCTTCTTTATGCACTAAGAGCTTGTAACACGTCAAAGAGAAAGGAAAAATTGAAATCGCATCATATGACCCCTTTAACATTGGGTTCTTTGGGAAGCTGAACAAGGTCATCTTTCCCTCACAATGAAAAACACACTTTTTTAGTGACTGTTGATTTCATGGTCCAAAAACAAAATGACAAATTCTTCTCGAGCAAGTCCTGTGCAGCGCTGCCAACGACTTGCGTAACCCAAATAAATCACGTTGGTGTGGCATGCTCTTGCTCTCGCTCTGATTGATGTTTGCACGCTTTTCCAGGAGAAGTGCCCATACAAGGAATTCCGCCCTTCATGGCGTCGTCATACGGCCATACTTCTCAAAAACTTTCCGAAACTTATACAAACCCTGAAGAAGTGTATTTGGCACAGATATACTCTGTCATATGTTCAACTTGTTTCTTGAGACTGCCATGTTTGGCATGAGAATCCAACTCTTTAACAGTGTAAATAAGTCAGAATGCATGAAATAGCATTAGACCTCCCCTTTAACTGTTTTGGTCAATGGTTTTGGCCCTGCAAGTCTGTTTTTAATAGTTATTGATTCAGCAGAATTTTTTCAGTTGGTTTCAATTCATCAGTACTTGAAATACACGTAATGTCAAGAAATTGGTCTCTTCCATTGTAGACTCGTTATTAGTCCAGCAGGTAAGGTCAGCTGAGCTGTTCTCTTGCCTCACAGGTACTGCTTGGAAAAGGAAGACTCCAGTGCGTATGTGCTCTGTGATGTGATTGGCCAAACTGGATTGGACCATGAATGGAAGACCGAGTGCTGTCGGGTTGTCGGTGACCACGAGAAGCCCCTCATGTTGCAGTCGCTCTGGAAACCCAAGGATGGATTCTCCAGGCGTTTCGAGATCCAGAAAAGAGCAAACGTGGAGGCGCAAAGTGCCAAGAATACAGATACCATCACTGCAGGTATTGCAGCAATTTATTGTGTGAACGTATCAACAGTTTAGGGCCTGTTCACACCAAGGACAATAACTATAAACAACTAAGTTTTTAATAATCTTTCCGAATTCTTGTGGAATATTATCCACACAACGCCGATGAATCAGAATCATAAATTATAATCCATCACCTTTAAAGTGTCAGATGACAAAACTGCAGCTCATGCTTATAATAAACAGAATTTTATTATCTGTTGGTGTGGACGCTAATATAGTTATCATTATAGTTATTGTTCTAGGTGTGAACGGCCTTTAGAGATGTTTTGACTAGTTGACCTTTGATCTACGTATGTTCCAGTTGACTCAATTTAGGAATGTTTTAACAGAGTGAGGTGCCTCATGGCTTATCCCAACAAAAGCCTGTCAGCAAGAAGCTTAGTGAAATTGCTCTCTCAGAAGTATGTTTTATTGGGATAGTCCCATCAGCTCTCACACTGAGCTTTCCCACCGCTCTCCAGCCGCCAACATCGAAATGGACGCTTGTTTTTCTTTCTGAGCGTGTTTCCTGCACTCTTGAGGGTGTTTTTTCTTTGGCATGGGACTGTGGTGTTCCACAGGGTTCCCTTGAGAATCGGTGACTGGGGAAGCTCGGCCCCCATCGCTGTGTGTTCTGGCAGAACAATGTAGATGACCGCCCATTTCCACAGCTGATAACGCCTGGGTGTGAAAGCCTGAGCTCTGAGAACATTTCACAGCACTCTTCAGTTCTGTTTATGTTACGTCACCAGTGTTGGGGAAAGTTACTTTTAAAAGTAATGCATTACAATATTATGTTACTCCCAAAAAAAGTAACTAATAACGTTACTTAGTTACTTTTTATTGAAAGTAATGTGTTACATTACTTTTGTGTTACTTTTTAAATCTGGGCTGGGCTTACTTGTTTGTTTTTAATATAAAAGTTATATTTTTGGCAAATGTAATAGTCCTTTCACACCTAAATTTCTTATCGGTGTGGTTAAATTGGATCAATGAAGGTCAATAAAATGGGATTAAATACACAAAGTGTTTTTTTGTATTTACATGTTTAATTATCGCAGGTATCTGTAAGATTCTGAGTTTGCTTTTCACAGTTGTTTCCTCGTTTTGAGGACAACTGGATCTGTTTTTGTTGTGGGTAAATGCATGTTCACATTTAGTCTAAAACTACAGTAACATCATGTTCACACAGCACACACAACTCCTCTGCACTTAAACACCGGAGGTGTCAGTCAATCAATGGGCATTACTTATTTGAAAAAGGAATTAAAAAGTAATGCGTTGCTTTACTAGTTACTTGTAAAAAAGTAATCTGATTACAAAACTTGTTACTTGTAATGCATTACTTTCAACACTGTATGCCACTCCCATCCATAGTCATCTTATTGCAGATCGTCTAAACAAAATGTGGCAGATGTACAGCTATATTTAGAAGAATGTATGAAAGCATAATCTTAAACCATTTAAGCCATCATTTTATGAACTTATGCTGCTTTAAAATTGTTGCACATGCAGTAGAAGTCTGACTAAGCCATAGTCAGTGCTATTATCTTCTTAAGCAATGGTTGTCTATAAGTTTTTAGCATGACAATGTGAAATTGTATAAATTTAAGTTGAAGTCATATATTTTAAAAACATTTATCACCCCAGGCCTCAATGCCCAAGCCCGAAAGCTGCAGCATGCTCGTGCGCGGGTCACCTCTCTGTTTGTGGATGGGACAAATGAGGGGCTGGATGCTCTGGGTATCTGGAGGAGCTTGAGCGACATGGACATCTCCACTATGGGAAAAGAAGCCAGTGAGACCCATAATGCACCTCTACAGGAGGATCCAGAGGCAGAGGCTGATAAAGAGGCTCACCTCCTCAACGCAGAGAAAGAGGAGACGGAAAGCAGCGATGACAACAACACGCAGTACTCCATCCACCTGCCCTTTGATTTCCCATATTTCCTTCTGCTGCAAGGATACAACCACAGACAGGTAGGACCTTCAGTGATGTTCTTTGTGTATTTGGATTAGAGTTATTTTTCTAAAAAAAAAAAAAAAAAAAAACTGTAGTCCATCCATGGTTTCCTTTAAGATTTTTAGTGCTGTTTGCCAAGACGAGCATCACTATTTCTGTTACTATCGCTCTCATTTAGGGTTAAGGATTTTTCTGAAACCTTAAACCTAAAGTATTAAACTTTTAAGTGCATCTCTTCTCACACTGTTGGCACTATGCATCAGTGATTTATGAAATTGTGTGGACTTCTGAGGAGAACCTTTGGCATTTAAGGTGCATTCAGTAGTTTGTTGCTAATTTAAAAAAAACTTTTACATGATAAGATCTAAATTGTCTGTTTATAAAATGTCGTCTGAATGGTGTACCCTTCATAAGAGGAAGACAACATAATAGTAATATCTGGTGCAGGTCGCCCCCTCAGTGTATGGATGTGACCCATGGTGTTTCACAATACATCCTCACACTCAC
>JADLZN010008042.1:0-18963 GCA_018155175.1 Sinocyclocheilus anophthalmus
TTTATGAACAATGCATTCCAGCTGCCCCATGGTCAAAATAAATAAAAAGGATATTTAATTTGTTTCCTCTTCGTCTAATAAAGCAGAGAACGAGTCTAAACTTGATTGACATTTTAGAAAAAAAAAGGTTGAGGGCAGCTTTGAGGTCAAATGCACTCCTCCAATCCTGGAGGCGACATACAAATTAGATTTTTATTTTAAATCTTAAAGCGTGAATTGATACGTGTTGTTTGATTTTAATATACGCTGATTAGAGTTTCTAGAATCCAGAAAGATTATTAACATTTTTAAGTCATCCAATTATACTTGCCTCATCTCATCTGATGAAACTACACTACGAACTACCTTTTCTACACAAAAGGGCCATATGGTAAATAACACAATTGATGAGCACTTTATTTTCCACATGAGGCCACGGTAGAATCTCTATTAAATACTCAAGAATGTAAAAATCCATTGATGCATGCTGATGTCAGCATGTCCATAATAAAGAGATACTTGACCAATACAGAAATGGGAGACTAAACGATCTGCATTTTAAAGAATGATGTCACAAAACGCGTTATGTTTTGTGGCTTGTAACAAAATGAAAGCCAGTAAGGAGAGGGAGATTGAGCACTGCCCAATCAGAGAAGAGAAGAGCTCAACGAGCTCAGTGCAGGGATCCAGTGGAGAGAGAGAGTGCCAGAAATCTGCCAAGCCCTCGTGCCAAAAACTTTTTACCCACAGACGAATGCGTCCAAGCCATCCTAAATCAAGACCTGAATCTCGAGGAGTAATACATCATAAAGTAGATATTACTAGGGATTCCCTTACTCATAGAGATAGAGTTTTTCATTGTACAATTCCAGGGCAGTCCGAAATTGTCTGTGGAATAAACTCACTGGAAAGGTTCGGGTGGTGAGGATGGACCGAGCCCCAAGCTCCAGCCCAAGTGGCACCAGTCAAACATCACAACCTACCCAACATGAACCCATCAGCTTCGGCATTGACCAGATTCTCAGCGGCACCGATCAAGAGCCACAGCAGAACTCGACCAGGAATAACTCCGAGAGCAGCAGCAGCGGCAGCGCGAGCGGAGGCAGTTACCATCTCGGCAGCCCGACAGGAGCGAGCGCAACGCCGTACACGACACTAACCGGCACTTTTCACGGTATCGCGGCTCCATATGAGGAGTCCAGTCCATACGGAGTGAACTTGACCCTTGCACCCGGAGGAGTGATTAGGGTCCCGGCTCACAGGCCCCTGGCCGCGGCCGTGCCTCCACCCATGGCTAGCGCGGTACCCGGATTTGGGAGCCTCAGTTTTCCCTGGATGGACAACAGCCAGCGCTTCGCAAAAGACAGGTTTGCAGGTAAACAAATGCTACTATTCTTTCGATCTGTTATTTTCGTTTTTCTAACAAAAATCCTCGTGGTTGAAGTTATCAGAATCAGGAAATGGTGAATTGACTGCACAAATCACTCAAGTTCACCATTTGCGTTTTATAAGAATAGCACAAACATAATTGTAAAAAGTCCAAACTCGAAGTGAATTATGTTTTAAAGTATTTGTATTTTGAGATGTCGGCGGTTTGTAGATTTGAGTAAAAGTCAAGCAGACTTAGGCTACAACTTATGAGTGGTAAACCGACAAGCTTCAAGCTTTGAAAACATTTTTTTAGAAATTCAACGAAGGAGAGGATGAGGCGCTTCTAAAAGAGGCCAGACTCTGTGCTCCTAATATGTGTTGCTCTGCACGGCTGCTGACTGTCATGAATAAATAAAGGAGATACGACAACACATACGGGATCAAAACAAAAACCGTTGGTCACTGGAAGCTTGCCATGGCTCCAAAAGGAGAGAGATAGTGGGAGTTTTCTCTCTCTTTCTCTAAAGAGATGGATAACAGAAAGAAAGAAAAGCAGAAAGAGAGGGATGAAGGGAGAGAGAGAGAAGGAAATAAGCAAAAGAAAAAGTAGAACAGAGAAAGTAAAGAGAAGAATGGATAGATGAATGATGGAACAAAGAAGAAAGAATAAAAGAAAAGACAGAAAATGGGAAAAAAGCATGACAAAAGAAAGGAAAAAAGAAACATTGTAAAAACTGAAATCTGAACAGATAACAGACAATGAAATTAAGCAACAAAAAAATAATGAAGCATAAGAGAAGGAATGGGGAAAAAATCAACAGCTAGAGAATGAAAAGAAAGAAAGAAAGAAAGAAAGAAACAGTAAAGGGGGCAGAAGGAAAAAAAATGGATATGGATGATGGAAGGAAGAAATATAGAAAGGAAAAAAGTGAATGAAAAAAGTGAGGAAGAAAAAAGGTAGGAAGGACAAAAGGTAGAAAAGGGGAAAATTAAGAGAATGACAAAAAATGATAAAATGGTAAAAAATATATATAAATAAAACTGAACAGATAAAGGAAAGAGGGGGAAATGAAGCAAAAAGAAAGAAGTGATGAAGATAAGTGAAGGAAGGAGAAAAGTCAACAGCTAGATGAATGCATTGGAAAGAAAGAAAAGAGGAAAGGAGGCAGAAGGAAGCAAGCAAAAGAGAAAAAGAGAGGCAGAAAGGAAAAATTGGTATATGGATGATAGAGGGAAGATAAAGGGAAAATAAAGACAATGAAAGAAAAAAAGTGAGGAAGAAAAGAAAAAAGAAGGTAGGAAGGACAAAAGGTAGAAAAGGGGGAAAGTAAGAGAATTACAGAAGAAAAAGTAAAGGAGAAAAAACATGACTAGATGAAAAGAAAAGAAAAGAAAACATGGATATACTGCATAGATGAATACAAAGAAGCAAGGAGGAAAATGTAGGAGAAAAAAAGGAAAAACAGGAGGAGACATGAAAAGGAGAGAGAGGACGAGAAAGAAAGAAAGAAAGAAGGAGAGAGAGAGGGAGTATGAGACTAGTTGAGGATAATGAACTGAGCAGCACAAGCAGCAGCAGCAGTGTTCTCTCATCAGGCCAGAAGAGTTCATGGACTTACATCATGTTTTTGATCCTCCCTTCATTCCTTTCCATCATCCCTTCCTGTCCTCGCTGGAGAGCCCAGTCTGCCGGCATGTGGGGCCTGTAATTGGATGAGTTATGTACCTTCATCAGCGTTTTTTGTCCTCCAAGGTTTTCCTGCAGCACGTCACTAGTCAGGCCTGACCTGCTGCTCACAAACAAACCACGGCACCTTTTGACTTTCTGCTTCACCCTTAAATATATTAACCGGGTCTGCTGTTCTGCGGCAGAGTTAGCCATGCCAGACGTGTCGCTCCCATGGAAATCTAACAAGAAAATAATTTTAATGATGGATCTTGGGATGCAGTTTAGAAACAACAGAAAGACGATACAAAGTAATCATCAGTGTTTTTTATTTTTACCTGAGGCAGCTGTAACCATTTGTAACCGTGTGTGTGTGTGTGTTTCTCTGTTGTTCAGGTGCAGCTCTCGCTATACACTTACCTCTCAGCAGAGTTCATTGGCACGGCAACCATCTACAACACCATCCGTCGAGTGGGGACTGTGCTGCAGATCATGCACATACTGAAGTATTACTACTGGGCTGTGAATCCGACCCACATCAGTGGCATCACACCCAAATCCTGGCTGTACACACACCCCACACACAACACACACACACACACACTACACACACACACACACACACACACACTCTGGCACTTAGTGACTTTCATGCAAATAAATCTAAATGAATCTAAATAAATTATATCTAAATGAATGTAAATAATATACAATGAGCAACAATAAACAAACAAATGTTTTTAGACCTAAACATTATATATATATGAATAATTATTTTTGTTTTATTTCATGTTTTTATAGCCACTATCCACTAATATGGTACAATTTGGTGTTCTATTAATTACTTTTCTGAAGCAGTAAAGGCACAAAATTGGAGTGACTACTATTAGATATGATTATTAAATATGTAAAATGATACATACTTTTTATTAATTATTGTTAAATCATTTTTAATAGCTGAAAACGTGTTTTTCGGTGTCTCACATATTGCATGACCAGTAACTTTGGAAAATTGTGACATTTTAATTTTAATTTTAATTTTAATCAATTCCTTTGTAATTTTGTATCTTTTTTCTTAAAAAAAAGAACTTGGCAATTTAACCTGTGACCAAAGATATTGTAAGAAAAAATTGGTCAAACATACAGTATATTTAACTTCCATATGCTTACTATTACTTGCAGTCATGTTAACCATTCAATAGCATTCTTATTATAGACTTTATATAACTGTAATATTAAAAAATATTAATACTTGTATAAATTTAGTTTTGTTATTATTTTTAATAATTTTTAAAAAAATATATATAGTTATGCTCAGTTAAATAGCAGAATTAATATGAGTCAAGGATTTTAAACTATATTCAGACATGCAAACATGAAATAAATATAAAATAAAACACGCTAGTCGGGACACCAGTATCAAATTCATGGTTTAGGTCTTATTAACGGTCTGCAGTTTCTGAGAGTAACTTTTAATGTAGCTCAGCATTGTTGAATTACATAAAACTTTGACTGTTTCACCACACCACCTGCATTCCACCTCAGTCAATCTTCCACTTTGACTAAAAGCGTTTTATGTGAACTCCCCATGTACCCACAAGGGCTTCTCACAGACTCTTTCTGTCTCCTCGTCATGTCCGCAGTTATTATGAGTGACGACAGCGGCCCGGATTTTCACCCCTGATGAGAAGCAGCACTTTTGAATAATCCTAGCTTCATGCTGGTCCTTTTCCCTGAAATTTGGCACAATTTCTCTCTCCCACCCATTCAAGCATGTTTTAAACCCTCTGTACAGAGGTAGAAAAGAGCACAGAGGAGTAATAACCCATGAAAGCTCCACATTGTGATAGACACTAGAAGTAGCCATGTGGGCTGAATTTCACATGGCTCACCCTGGGCAGCACACAACTAGCCTTTCATTGCTGAAAATATGCTTTTCTTTTCATCTCTTATACCCCCCCTTTACTGTCATTTTTCATAGATCATGGCTTTTAACTGTACCTCTCACTCTTTTTTTCTATTCTTTCCTGTCTTATAACACACTTTCAGGTGCACACTCTCTTTTTCCTCTCTTCTAATCGGTTTTGTTTCTCTTTCCTCATGCCACAGCTTCCACTGTCCTCTCTGTAAAGATTTCCTGCTGAAGTTGAAAGCACCCACAGCTAGAATCTTTTAGACTTTCATGTCCTCTGAATAATTCACAAATATTCTCTGAATAAATCACTCGTTTTGAGGTCAGAAGTTTATGTTTTATGCTCTCGACCATTTTAGAACAATTTAGTTGTTTGTTAAAACACAGAGAGGTAAAAATTGCCTCGTGAGAACATTCTGCATAAATTGGCTATATAGAATTCATGTTAGACAAGATGGCATTCAGTGACTTTAATAAGCAGAAGACTGACAGATTAAAAGGATTTCAGAGACGCAGCATGCTTGCACATTCACTGTGGGACTGGGAAATCGAATTGTTCTCCATTATTCCTTTTATTCTGCTCCTGCAAGGTTTTGTGATCTGGATTCTGTACAAAATATTAGCCAAGCGTAACCATAGCTGAATTTGCATTAAATGAAGAGTCAAGAGTTATAGATTAGCATTTAGCGCCAAGGATACACGGCTACTTTTGAATATTCAGTGCTTATTTATGCCGAGCTTTTTGTTGTCTTTTGACAAAAATATCCTTTAAATATAGTTAACAATTCATCAACTGCATCTCATTTTAGCTGACAAACACTTTAAATTAGGGACTAATTCTCACTGTAAACTAGTTGCTTATTAGCATGCATACAGTATTACTAGCATATTGGCTGTTTATAAGTACTTATAAAGCACATATTAATGCCTTATGCTGCTGACCATTTTTATATCCCTTATCAACCCCAGAAAGAAAGGACATACCCAATACTTAAACTTAACAACTACATTACTAACTAAAAAAACACTAGAATCAATATACATTTATTTTACACAAATAAAAAATATTCATAATCATACTAAACTAATTTATTTATCCTCTGATGTAAATTTTTCATTATGATTGACACCCCACCACCACACACACACACACACGCACACGCACGCGCAGCACACACACACACACACACACACCACAAAGTGTTTATACATACATTCCATCACACGTTAGGAATGGTAGATAAAGTAAAAAATACAGTAAAATAGTAATATTGTGAAAAATTGTTACAATTTAAAATAAATGTTTTCTGTTTTAATATATTTAAAAATTTAATTTATTTCTTTGATGGCAAAGCTGATTTTTCAGCAGCTATTACTCCAGCCATCAGTGTCACATGATCCTTCACCTTCAGCAATTATCCTATATGCTGATTTGATGCTCAGAAGCATTTCTTATTACAATCAATGTTAAATATTTTGCTCTTAAAAATTTTTGTGGAAAACTGATTTTCAAAACTTGTTTTTCAAAGTTGGAAGTTCCAACGAACATTTTTACAAAATCTAATAGAAATTCAAAAGAAATAGAATGGGAATAAATCATTTTACTTATAAATTTCTTTTCAGTCTTTTGATCAGTTTTAAATGTTCCTTTGTTATATATAATTATTAATAAAAAAACCTATAATAGAATCACTGATCTCAAACAGGTTGATTGGTCGTGTAATTTTGTCTGTAAATTTGTTGACGAGGCGCTATAGAGACACGCGGGAGAAACAGCTGCAGATAAATGCTGAAATTAATCGACCACATGTTCTTCTAACGCGTTGAGCTCACATTGATCCATCATGGTCTATTATTCTCTGTGCCTGCTGCTTTTCAAGATAAGATAGTCTTTCATCTTCTTTATTCTTAATAATCTTCAATAGTAAGTGTGTGTGATTACTGTGTTATGTTCATTAGATTTCCAATTGGTCTTTATCACAATCTGAAATGATTCTAGTGTGTTTCATGTGAGCCTGAAGAAAGAGTAACTAATTATCTATAGTAATAGCAAATCTTCACAGATTGTCATGATTTGCTTCTCTCCAGTGTTTTTGCCATCTTTTCTCTTTTGCTATCAATAAAAGAGGCAGAAAACCTTCCACTGCTAAATTAGTGAGCATGGTGAGGGTTTTTTCCACAAAGCAGTAAATGGGTACGCTTGTAATCTGGCTTAGTAGTGGATTGGATAACTGATTTTGCTGAAGCTTTTTTGTGTTATTGACCCTTGAGCCTTGTTTCGATTCCACACAGATTCAGATCGCTGTAGTTGGCTGTTGCGGGGGTGGCCCGGGAGTGGAGATGGCGGGTGACTTAGCATTGGTCGTGCCAACTATGGTTTGTTTTGTTTGAAATGAGAGTCCAATCTTACTTTTTTATTCCTAATGGTCAGTGGCAATGCTGTTTTTGAGGATGCCAGGCACTGGAAAGACACTTAAAGCAATTAAAATTGTCTCATGCTGTCTATGGGTGTAGAAGCCAAGTAGTGAAATATTCTTTCAGACGGAGAGTTTCATGTGGAGGTTAAGATGTTGTAAATAACATGAGTTTATGTGCCAGAAACCTTTTTAATACAAGTTAATACAAATGAACCTATGTCAACATCTATGGCAGTATATTTTTGGGGTCAGTAAGATTTTTTAAAAATGTTTTTGAAAGAAGTTTTTATGCTCTGCAAGGATGCATTTATTTAATCAAAACTACAGGAAGGACACTAATGTACATGTTTTCTATTTGAATATATTTTAAAAATGTTATGAATTTTCAGCAGCCTGACTCCAGTCTTCAGTGTCACGTGATCCTTCAGAAATCATTCTAATATGCTGCTAAAGACACATAATTATTATAAATTTTGCTGTACTAATTTCATTTAATTTTCATTTATTGATTTATTTTTCAAGACTCTACAATCAACTTGGTCACTTCTGATATATATATATACAGTGGGTACGGAAAGTATTCAGACCCCCTTCAATTTTTCACTCTTTGTGATATTGCAGCCATGTGCTAAAATCATTTAAATTAATTTTTTCCCCTCATTAATGTACAAACAGCACCCCATATCGACAGAAAAACACAGAATTGTTGACAATTTTGCAGATTTATTAAAAAAAAAAAACTGAAATAACACATGGTCCTAAGTATTCAGACCCTTGGCTCAGTATTTAGTAGAAGCACCCTTTGATCTAATACAGCCATGAGTCTTTGGGAAGGATGCAACAAGTTTTCACACCTGGATTTGGGGATCCTCTCCATTCCTCCTTGCAGAGCCTCTCCAGTTCTGTCAGGTTGGAGGGTAAACGTTGGTGGACAGCCATTTTTAGGTCTCTCCAGAGATGCTCAATTGGGTTTAAGTCAGGGATCTGGCTGGGCCATTCAAGAACAGTCAAAGAGATGTTGTGAAGCCACTCCTTCGGTATTTTAGCTGTGTGCTTAGGGTCATGTCTTGTTGGAAGGTAAACCTTCGGCCCAGTCTGAGGTAATGAGCACTCTGGAGAAGGTTTGCGTAAGGATATCCCTGTGCTTGGCCGAATTCATCTTTCCCTCGAGGGCAACCAGTCGTCCTGTCCCTGCAGCTGAAAAAACACCCCCACAGCATGATGCTGCCAACACCATGCTTCACTGTTGGGACTGTATGGGACAGGTGATGAGCAGTGCCTGGTTTTCTACACACATACCGCTTAGAATTAAGGACAAAAAGTTATATCTTGGTCTCATCACACCAGAGAATCTTATTTAAACCATCTTGGAGGTTCCGCAGGTGTTTTAGGCTTGCACTAAGGAGCGGCTTCCTTCGGGCCACCTCCATAAAGCCCGACTGGTGGAGGGTGCAGTGCTGGTGAATTTCTACAACTTCTCCCATCTCCGATGCATCTTGGAGCTCAGACCCAGTGATCTTTGGGTCGTCTTACCTCTCTCACCAACGGCTCTCTCCCCCGATAGCTCAGTTTGCCGGACGGCCAGCTCTAGGAAGGGTTATGGTCATCCCAAACGTCTTCCATTTAAAGAATGGAGGCCACTGTGCTCTTGGGAAACTTAAGTGCAGCAGAAATTTTTTTTTAACCTTAGCCAGATCTGTGCCTTGCCACAATTATGTCTCTGAGCTCATCAGGCAGTTCCTTTGACCTCATGATTCTCATTTGCTATGACATGCACTGTGAGCTGTAAGGTCATATATAGACAGGTGTGTGGCTTTCCTAATCACGTCCAAGCTGTATAATCAAACACAGCTGGACTCAATTGAAGGTGTAGAACCATCTCAAGGATGTTCAGAAGAAATGGACAGCACCTGAGTTTAATATATGAGTGTCACAGCAAAGGGTTGAATACTTAGGACCATGTGATATTTAAATTTTTCTTTTTTAATAAATCTGCATAAAATGTCAACAATTCTGTGTTTTTCTGTCAAGATGGGGTGCTGGGTGTACATAAATGAGGAAAAAAAATTAACTTAAATGCTTTAGCAAATGGCTGCAATTATAACAAAGAGTGAAAAATTTAAGGGGGACTGAATAATTTCCGTACCCACTGTATATTTATATATATAGCTAGATAAAAATGATATAGATATCTGTCTACACACAATATGACATATAAGATCATTACTGTTACGGGGCTGACAAGACATGAGACGTGCGGATTCATATGCAGGCTTTTTATTTGGAGAAGACAGAGACATGGTCAGAAGACAGGCAGGGTAAACTGAGGCAGGGAAGGGGACAGGTATATGGCGGGCAAAACAAGAATAATCCTAGGGCTAGCGTGGGTTGATGAACTGCAGACAGAATCAGAAGGGGCAAGACTAAAGGGATAAATCCAGGAACACAGGCGAAGATCAGAAACCGAGGAAACAGGCAAGACAAGGCAATATATTAGTTATCATTCAAAACATTGGTCACCTGATTAAATTTAATCTTACTGACCCCAAACCTTATCTATCTATATATATATATCTATATATCTATATATAGATATGGTGTAGATAATATTATATTATATAGATATATATATAGATATCTAATATTTAGCCATATAGTTATTCATTTAAAACATTCATAAAGCAGATCTTTGGTGGAAATAAAACCAATATCAGTAATTATGATATTATTGAAGAAAGTAGTACAGATTTGTTAGCACTTTCACTCAGATAATGAATTTCTTATTCTTCAGGGACATATAAACAAACACTGCATTTCAAAAATATGATAAAAACTAAATAGATATCTAAAGAATGTAACAGTGTACATACGCACAAGTGCAGAAGATGAAGGACTTATGTTATCTCGAAGAACAGCTGGCACTGAGATTAATACACCATCATGAACCTCCAAACCCCTGTGACACACAAAGAAACACTCCAACATGTTTCACTGTCACTCCAGGTGAAGAGGTCTTAGAGCAGCTCTCCTAAAGTATGTAAAAGAATTTGTCTCTGGCTTGCCAAGTAGGTAATTCTCTGTGGTGGTCCACACTGATTTATTCTTCATTTGTCAAACTTTTTTTTTTGTCTTTTCCCACAAAGAAATGGATTATAGAGAAAGCAGTATAACATAATGAAGTGTTCAATTACTGCAACAAAGACTTCTGTTTTACATTGGAGTAACATCAGCTAACCACAAACCTTTCTCTCTCACACACACTCTCTCTCACAAACAAGACCCTCACCAATTAAAGTCATCCTTCACTCCTGCCTATTGGTTTTCAAACAGCCAGACAGTCTTTCATTCAACAGTGTCTTGAAGAAAGACTCCCTCAAGAAGCATCAAGCACACAAGCGAACAGTCCTTTTGTGCATACTTAACTTTAGTTCTTGCAAATAACAAACCTCAGTACTCAAGACACTGATAGAGCTGTCTGTAGATAGATGTGCCATTAAATCTGCTGTGTTGTTGTTTGGGTAGCTAGTTGAGTAAACATGTTGATAGATTGACTAACTTAAATTAGCTCTGCGAGATTGTAACTACAATTGGTTCTTAAGAGAAAATGGACTGTAGAAGGAGACAGTTTATGTTAAAGGAATAGTTCATCCAATAATGAAAATGTATAGAATTAATAGCATTACATCACTTGCTCACCAATAGATCCTCTGCAGTGAATGGGTTCCGTGCGAATGAGAGCCATAAAAGCATTACAATAATCCACAAGT
Organism: Sinocyclocheilus anophthalmus; assembly: GCA_018155175.1. NCBI lineage: Eukaryota > Metazoa > Chordata > Actinopteri > Cypriniformes > Cyprinidae > Sinocyclocheilus > Sinocyclocheilus anophthalmus. The sequence goes on from JADLZN010008042.1 coordinate 11,113, forward strand.
AATCCACAACACTCCAGTCAATCAGTTAATGTCTTGTAAAATGAAATGTTGTGTTTGTAAGAAACAAATACATCATGTTTTTAACTTCAAACTGGTTTGTCCAACTAAAAATATGAGTCCTCTATTCATAATTTTGTTTTCTTTAGTGAAAAAGTGATCTTGTCTGAATCAGGAGAGATGGACTTTTTAATTTAAGAAAGTGTCATTACGGATTATGGTATTTTGGCAAGAAGTGAATGATTAAAGTTAAAAACGATGGCTATTTTTTCTACAACGACACAGCTTTTCACTTCACACAACGTTAATTGATGGACTGGAGGCGCGTGAATTATTGTGATGTTTTTATATGCTGTCTGGACTCTCATTCTGACGGCACCCATTCACTGCAGAGGATCCACTGTGAAAGTGTGAAACACATTTATGTTGCATTATGAATGCATTCAGACATGTTTGGGTGTTCATGTACTTATGTAAAGTCTGTGTTTGAATGCTCAAGCGCACACAGTTAATCACTTTTGTTAATGTTTAGTCAGCCAAAACCCAAGTCCAGTTCTGCTGTGTGAAAGCTTTGTGTAAAACTCCAGGGGCTGAATACATTTTCCTCCTTTTGGCTTCGTTTTCCCATTTTCCTGGCTTCAGAAGATAAGCCGTAGTATGACTCCAAACCCAATTACAGCATATTTACTGTGGCCTGCATTAATATTTACACCCTCTGAAGGGATCGTTTTTAATAGCATTTCTGTATATGTCCTGCAGATCCATTTTGATATGACGCTTTCACATATACTGCTGTTTGGGCCGATCTTAAGGATAGTGCACTGTGTAGGGGAGTGTGAGAGTACATATTCATTGATTATCTGTTTGACCCCATGCCAGATTCATTATTCTTTGCAAATAAGAGACAGTGAGTGTTCATATTCACAATCAATTAAATGGTACAGGAAGGAGTGTTATTAAGTAAAAGAGATATCAGTCATTCTATTGATCTGTTAGCTTGTGTGAACATTTGGGCGCGTTATGCAAACCTTCCCAGATAGTGACGTAGGTATGTGGGGGTGTTAGAACGAGGGGTTTTAGGTAGGCGTGGCTGACTCTAACTTTTATAAAGAATATCTCTTTGGTTTTGAGACTTTAGTCTTTGCAACTTTACAGATCTTTTTTATGCACCAAGAGCTTGTAACAACACTCCAAAGAGAAATGAAAAATTGAAATAGCATCATATGACACCTTTAATTTGTAGGAGGGATGCACCGAAATGAAATTGTGGGCGGAAGCCAACTCCGAGCGAAATGAAACACTGGGCCGAAAGCCGAAGGCTGAATACCGAACACGGTTTTTCGAGGTTTTTTTTCCCCCATGTATTTTGCCAATTTTTTTCACCATTGCATAAATAAAATGCCCACATTTAGCTTTTTACTGTTTTGTATTGCTTTTCAAAGAAAAAATCAATTACAAAACAATAATTAAAAAATATTTAACACTGAACAATTTTTAACATTCTAGCAGAAATTATATCAACAAAGCACAATTTAACTTAAAGGGGGCATAACACACACAGTTTCACCCAATATCATGTTAATCTTGAGTACCTATAGAGTAGTACTGCATCCTTCATATCTCCAAAAAGTCTTTAGTTTGATCATATTTATAAAAGATATATACAGCTTTACGATTCTCTCTGGAAAAAGCCAAGCTCCTGGAGGCACGCGGTGGGCGGAGCTAAAAAGTGACGAGCAGACATTTGATGCTGTTTCACTTACCGTCTGCAGTTCTGAATCATGACCGGGATCTTTTATAGCTGGGACCGCTCCATCTTTCAGTATCAAACGATGTGCAAATCCAGCATCAAACTGTTTTACATAACGCTGGGTTCTTTAGGAAGCTGAACAAAGTTATCTTTCCCTTACAACCAAAAACACACTTCTTGGATTGGAGACATGCTTCCCGACCGAGTCCCGTGCAGCGCTGCCGCCGGATGAAGTTCGTTGATGGGCACGATCTTGCTCTCGCTCTGGTCGATGTAAGGAGTTCCACTCTCGTCTACGTCATGAAGAGCCACAATCGGAAAAAACTCTCGAAACTTGTACGTAAGATTTTTTGGCACAGAAATACTCCGTATATGTCCAAATTGTTTTTTGAAACTTTGTCCATGCTTAGCATGAGAAGCCAACTCTTTAACAGTGTAAACAACAGCATTGTACCCCACCTTTAAAATTAATAAGTTAGTAAAAATCAATTTCGTGAATAGGCATGCATTTTTTTAAAGAAAGCGCCTAGCTGAGAAGGAAGAAAATTCTTTTAAAACATCTAGCAACCAAATATTACAGATCCCAAATATGAACACTATGTGTGAAATGTTATAATAAATGTATACTAGAGCTGTTGTAATAGGGGTTCAAGCCCGAAGTTGCTGAAAACCCTATTGTAATTGTTGGATTTTTTGCTTATTATTTTTTTCCCGCTAAAAGTGATCGGGCAGACCAAACCGTAAGGCGTAGAGAGATGAAACTTGGCCAGAAGGTAGAGCTCCCTGAGGGGACATTCTCACAAAGACTCACCCCAATCGGCCAATAGGGGGCGCTACAGCGATCAAAAATGCAAAAGCCCTCATAACTCCTACACCGTTTGTCGTAGACTCAAGTGTCTTATATCATTGGTTTCCGATTTCATTTCCGTCTACAAAAATGTTCCACATTTGGAATTTTTGCAGCAAACCTAATTTTGCGAACTAGTCCTAGGTTTTTCACCAGATCGGAACCAAACCACTGCAGAAATATTCTATGGACAATGAATATCAATAATTATCAAAAAAAAGTTGAAATTTCAACTCACCGTCGCTTAGGGACGCAAAATCGTTTGTTAGGGACGGGGCCATTTTTACTAAAATGGATATAACTCCTGAACGGACTGAGCTATCTTCACCAAACTTGATACACACGTGTACAAGCTCAATCTTTGGTCAAAAAAAAAAAAAATGCGAAGCTCTGCCACTTGGTGACGCTATAAGACAGAAAAAACATAAAAACAGCTATAACTACGCAACCATTAGTCCCACATAAACACAATCTGCCATATCGTTGATCGATCTTTCATACAGAGTAACTTTACTCAAACCCCATGGCGTCAATCCACATCGTCATTGAAATATTCACAAAATATGTTCATAAACCTACTTTTGCGATAAGAGTCCTCAATCTCGATCAAACCACTGCAGTAATTTCTCTCTAGATCAATAATTATCAAAAAAAAAAAAATTTGGTTCTTTGGTGACCTGTACCGGGGTCATTAGAAAAGGCGTGGTACAAATATACCCAAACTATAAACCTAAACAAAAACTCAAAACTTTACGAAACTTTGTGACAACATGTGACAGAAGACACTAAACAAGCATGCAAATTTTCATGAAGATCGAACAGTAGGTGGCGATATAACAGTTGAAAAGGCCTCAAAAATTCAATATTTGTATAGAAAATGACCTCAAATTGTAGAACATGTACACATGTACACATATTCACAAAAACACTAGATCTTCAGATCATATGATAGATCTCCTCATTCTAAACAACTTTGTCTCTGGGACTAATGCTGTCAATCAAGTCGTTCACTACATATTCTCAATTACGTTAAAAACCTACTTTTGCGAACTAGTCTTAGGTGTTCGATCAATCTCGATCAAACCACTGCAGTATTATTCTCTGGACTCTCTAGATCAATAGTTATCAAAAAAAAAATTATTTTGTTCTTTGTTTAACTTTAACGGGGCAATTTAGAAAAGGCAGTGGTCAAATATACCCCAAAACCTATAAAACCTAAACGAAAACTCCAAACTTTACCAAACTTGGTGAAAACATGTGACAGAAGACACTTAACAAGCATGCAAAATTTAAGAGAGATTGTGCAAAAAATAACATTATAATAGTTCTGAAGGTTAAACACAGTGTTGTATGAGAAATTGCATTTATAACCACTAGATGGCAGTGGAAGACCACTAATGGCCTCATTAAATAAACTGAAACAGTACTGTTCATAGGTTAGCTTATGGATTCATGCTTAGACAGTATAAATTCACTGTTATAACATTTAAAATCACATTTAGTCAAAGTTTACCACTTTATTTATACAGACATAATTTTTTACAATTATGCCAGATTATGATTACAGTGAAAACTGAAAATGACATATAAACTCTTAAAAAGACAAGACTTGCAATAAGTGTTGTCACCTATCATTTATTTCAAATATCTATAAATATCAACAAAATGTGTGTGCATGTATAACTGTGTATGTGTGTGTGTCTCTGTGTCTGTGTGAGTTAAAGTATGTTATTGAGGTCATAAACTAGTTTAATCATTTCAGTGTGTGTGTGTGTGTGTCTGTGAGCATATTCTCCATTTTGGATGTGTTTTACTGTCAGCCATACAGCCAGGTTGGCCTAGACCCTAAAACATACCACCTTCAATGCCTTCATGTGCTTGAACCCCGGTCATTGCTGCTTGCAGCTATATTTATTATTATAATTATTATTATTATCTTTTTATTTTATTTTACAGAACAACAGTAAAATTACAATACTAACGTTTACGAATGTTGATGGAGTTCTTGCTTTTTCTCAACTTCTATTTTGGTGGAAACACCTCAATGCTTCTTTTTGTTGACAACAGCAGATTTATAAATGAGTCTCATTACGAATATGTCACATGCCTTGTAAAAATACATAAAAATGTGACTGAGCAACTGACTATTATTGCTATTTGATCGCGTCACGTCATTGTTCGGTACAATTTATTCGGTCTTTTCGCTTGTTCGGCCGAACACAGAAAAAGTTTTTTTTTTTGTTGCTATTTTTGGCCGAATAATTTCGGTATCCGAACATTCTGTGCATCCCTAATTTTTTGTTTTTTTGTTGTTACAGGCCTGAAAAAAGACAGTCTGCTTCATAACATCTTCCCAGACCTCCGAGTGACCCCTTCACATGGACCACCAGGTCCAGCTGGACCCACGGGTCAGTGAATCTGAATTATTTTTTTCTTGTTTTTTCTCATGTAATCAAGTTTGGCTTATTGACACATTATTGACACGCCGTTTAACACTGTTTAGCTGCTTTGGCACAATCTGTATCGTATACAACACATAAATACATAAATAAAGGTGACTTGACTGTTTTTTTAAGTATTTTTACTATTGCACATTTATACATGGATGCGTACAAGTTAAACTAAGCTTTTCAAAGCTGATTGTGAAAACAAAAATAAAATATGATGAATTTATGCCACATACTCACTGAATTTAAGTAACTTAATTTTTTTTTTCCAGCATTTATTCATTTTCATTCATTTATTCTTGAGCATATTGGCGTATTTTACTTTTCTACACACTGTAAAATTAATATTGAAAACATCACACAACAATAATGTCACTAAACTCAAAGTTGCCTTACTATTTGTGGCCTGTCTTAAATTACTTATTGTTTCAGTATGAATTAATACAATGAATACAAAATGTGTGGGATGTGAAATATTGTGTTTGTTTGTGTATAATGAGAATTCTATGTTTTATTCTGTCTCTGGACACCATATCATTTTCCTTCTGTGAAGCGATTTTTTCAAAGTCTTAAAGCCTTAAATTGTTAAATAATGCTTACTGGGTGATACAGGTGCATCTCAATAAATTAGAATGTCGTGGAAAAGGTATTTATTTCAGTAATTAAACTCAAATTCAACTCAAACTCGTATATTAAATAAATTCAATACACACAGAATGAAGTAGTTTAAGTCTTAGGTTCTTTTAATTGATGATTTTGGCTCACAATTAACAAAAACCCACCAATTCACTATCTCAACAAAATAGAATATGGTGACATGCCAATCAGCTAATCAACTCAAAACACCTGCAAAGGTTTCCTGAGCCTTCAAAATGGTCTCTCAGTTTGGTTCACTAGGCTAAACAATCATGGGGAAGACTGCTGATCTGACAGTTGTCCAGAAGACAATCATTGACACCCTTAACAAGGAGGGTAAGCCACAAACACTCATTCCCAAAGAAGCTGGCTGTTCACAGAGTAATGTATCCAAGCATGTTAACAGAAAGTAGAGTGGAAGGAAAAAGTGTGGAAGAAAAAGATGCACAACCAACGAGAGAACCGCAGCCTTATGAGGAGGTCAAGCAAAATTGATTCAAGAATTGAGTGAACTTCACAAGGAATGGACTGAAGCTGGGGTCAAGGGGGAGGGGGGGGGGGCCATCAAGAGCCACCACACACAGACGTGTCAAGGAATTTGGCTACAGATGTCGTATAACTCTTGTTAAGCCACTCCTGAACCACAGACAACGTCAGAGGCATCTTACCTGGGCTAAGGAGAAGAAGAACTGGACTGTTGCCCATTGGTCCAAAGTCCTCTTTTCAGATGAGAGCTAGTTTTGTATTTCATTTGGAAACCAAGGTCCTAGAGTCGGGAGGAAGGGTGGAGAAGCTCATAGCAAGTTGCTTGAAGTCCAGTGTTAAGTTTCCACAGTCTGTGATGATTTGTGGTGCAATGTCATTTGCTGGTGTTGGTTCATTGTGTTTTTTTGAAAACCAACGTTACTGCACCCATTTACCAAGAAATTTTGGAGTACTTTATGCTTCCTTCTGCTGACCAGTTTTTTTGAAGATGCTGATTTCATTTTCCAGCACCTTCATTTGGCACCTGCCCACATGCCAAAAGCACCAAAAAGTTGGTTAAATGACCATGGTGTTGGTGTGCTTGACTGCCAGCAAACTCACCAGACCTGAACCACCCCATAGAGAATCTATGGGGTATTGTCAAGAGGAAAATGAGAAACAAGAGACCAAAAAATGCAGATGAGTTCAAGGCCACTGTCAAAGAAACCTGGGCATACCACCTCAGCAGTGCCACAAACAGATCACCTCCATGCCACGCCGAATTGAGGCAGTAATTAAAGCAAAAAGGAGCCCCTACCAAGTATTGAGAACATGTACAGTAAATGAACATACAATATTTTTTTTACAATTTACTTTTCAGAAGGCCAACAATTCACTAAAATGTTTTTTTATTGGTCTTATGAAATATTATAATTTGTTGAGATAGTGAATTGGTGAGTTTGTTAAATGTGAGCCAAAATCATCACAATTAAAGAACCAAAGACTTAAAATACTTCAGTCTGTGTGCATTGAATTTAGTTAATACACAAGTTTCACATTTTGAGTTGAATTACTGAAATAAATTAACTTTTTCCACGAATTCTAATTTATTGAGATGCACCTGTACATTTCAGTTAGAGGTTCCTGCATCATTTCAGACAATCATATATCCATAATTTCAAAACTACTTTATTGAGTTACTTCTAATTATCAGTTGTCCTTGTTTTATGTTCAAATACGTTTTCCCCTAGGAGCATCCATCAGGTATACTGATATCAAATGTGATATTTCAATTGTAGAAACTTGTTGCAGAAAGTTTACAAATCAAAGTAAGCCTCTAGCAGTTTGATTTGGTCTGAATGGACCGTTTTTATCATTATTCTATCATTTGAGTATCACGCTGGCCATCACAATATTTTCCATATGCTGTTTCGAGCTGCATGTCAGTGCAATGCCATAACGTGAGATCATGAAGTGTTTTATTCGAATATGTTAACTGTGTCTTTTGCAGGTCATCAAGGACCGATGGGACCCAGTGGACCACCAGGCCCTATGGGACAAACTGTAAGTTATAGGCTATTTCTTATGTGAGTGTGTGAATTTGTGTGTGTACTAATCACATCATCCTTTTCTCATGTAATCAGGGAAAGCCGGGACCTCCTGGTTTGCAAGGCCCTGTGGGACCAAACGGCGAACGAGGCGAAAGAGTG
>JADLZN010008043.1:0-19158 GCA_018155175.1 Sinocyclocheilus anophthalmus
AAACAGCTGTTTTCTGTGAGAATGTGTTAATGTAATGTATTTCTGTGATGCGCATCTGTATTTTCGCATCAGTCCTCCAGTCTTCAGTGTCACATGATCGTCAGAAATGCCTTAACTGGTCACTTCTCATCAGTTAATGCATCCTGATTAATAGAAATGATGCTGAAATTTCAGCTTTGCATCACAGAAATACATTACAGTTTATCATATATTCACATAGAAAACATCGATTTTAAATTGTAATAATATTTCAAAATATTACAGTATTTTTAATCATTAATGCAACCTCAGAGAGCAGAAGAGACTTCTGTAAAATCTTTTTTCAGTTTTTGTTTTGGTTTGAAAGCTAGAGTAATGCATCTTGAGACGCTCGTTCAGCCCCGTGTGAATGTTGCTCCTGTTATTAACCACATTGAGTGCAGTTTTCGGTCTCTTTCCGTCAGGTACCGCGTGGTTGTGCCGTACCCGCCGCAGAGCGAAGCAGAGATCGAGCTGAAGGAGGGAGACGTCGTGTTTGTGCACAAGAAACGAGAAGACGGCTGGTTCAAAGGGACTCTTCAGCGCACCGGCCGAACGGGCCTGTTCCCCAGCAGCTTCGTGGAGAGCTTCTAGAAGATCCAAACCAGCATCTCTACTGCCATCGTCCTCTCAGATCCGCCTCATCTCCATCAGATCCTGACAGACGCTCGGTATCAGATCTGAATGATGACCACACAACGAGGATGTTATTTATAGCTTACGACAAGATGTGAATGTAGGGAGGGATGAATCTCGCAGAGCCTGACAACCAAGAGTGGCATATTTCACACCAAAACCAAGAGAGAGAAAAATAATTAAATACGTAAAAATAACAAACGTGCATAAAGCAATTAAAGCCTATTTTTAGGACCATTAAGATTTGTATTATTTTCCCAATAGATGCTCATTACTATAGTGCAAAAAAAAATCATGACATATTATTTAAATGGTAAAATATTAATACAGCATGCTAGTATTAGTATAGTAGTGCTTTTATGCTCATTCAAATATATATAAAAAATGCATTACAGGGAATACACCAATGAAACTCTCATTTAAGGGTTAAATGTGTGTAATTGTGAAAATATGAACTATTCCAAACGTTTGGCCAGTAGCATATTTAATTTTTCTTTCTTCTAGTTTTGGAATGAAATATGACCCGGATATGTTTTGCTGAGATTCACACTGCCTGTGGTTTATAATGAAAGTTCGTTTACAGTGAAAGCACAAACTCGTTTTATTTGATTGGCTTCTGTCTTTCCTAGAGCATCATGGGATGTGCATGCTGGTTCACTGACACTGTTTGTCTCTTGTTTACCGAGCGTCGCTGTGTGCGCTCCAGATACACTCCAGTTTGATCAACTATTTTCACTTTGATTCATGAATTTTCCATGTGCTCCATCATGCAGCGCTGACCTTCATTGCCTACTGGACAACTCCACATGGGCATCACTACGCAACAGTGACCATTACTACAGCAACCACCTCCATACACAGTGATCGCAAGACAGAATGACACACACACACAGCAGGAATCTTGCTCGGTTTGGTGCACCTGGTGCTCAACGTCCCATAAGACAAAGAAAGATGAACTCCCTGTCTTATAATGCTTTCTTTCTCTGTCTCTTTCCTTCTCTCTCTTATTCGCTTGTGTCTCAAAGGGGAGAAAAAGTTGTTTAGCTGACTATGTCTTTTTGTGCTAGTACTTGCCAAAGAGGTCAGATATACCACAAACACAAAACTGAAAATTCAGCCAATGTTTGTCTGCAAAGCACAACAGATTCGCAGTGTGTTTGTGTCTCACTCTTGTGTATGAAGTATTCAGAAACCATGTCTACAATAAGTGCTCACTATAATTTAAAAAAGGCAGTTTATTATTCAGTTGACCTCACAGTTGCACATCAACAATGCCTATTCAGAGTTCTGAATCTCGGTCACAGTGAGGTAACACACAGGAAGCAGGATAGATACTATTATTCCAAACACCAGAATAACTAATGATAAGAGTAAAATGTTGGAAAGTCTGCCAAACCTTGTGCTATTCCTGGCTGCGTGCTACACTCGCCACTCTGCATATCCTTCAGAAGATCCCAGTGTTAAAAACGGGCACCTGAAGTACTGTGAAAATTATAAAAACTATATTGCACTAAAAGCAACCCAGCAGCTTGACAAGGTAGATGTTTACACAGGAGTCTTAAGGACACATTAGCAAAAAAATTTATAAATAATCAAAACATGGAAAAATAAAAAAGAAGATAATTTCATAATATGAAAAAACATTTAAAAAAACATTTAAAGTGAACCTCAAGAAAAGAAAATAAGTAAATATATGAATAAACTTGAAAAACTTTCCATTTGCTTGTTTGCATGTTACTTTAAGGCAACCATGTAAAATAACTAAATATTTACAAAATGTTATATTTAAAATATACTTTATACTTTTGCTTGTAATAGTGGGTTAACATTTTCAGAGAGCTGAAGATATATCAGGCTGACTGAATATTGGATTGCTATTCAATAGCCATTTGCAATAGGAGCCAAATTCTTCTCACATTACAAAGTGGCTTAAACCAACCGTTTACTCTTAGTTTCTGTGCATGTTAAAAGGGTAGTTTAAATCAGGCATCTAACACACACATACACACACAGCTCGATGTGATATTTGACCTCTCTCACCCCACAGCGACCACAGTGAAATGAAGCCACTCATTTTCATACTTCAGCTGTGGCCTGAGAGACTTTATGGTGATAGGTTACCCAAAGCCCCACACACACACCAACACACACACACTCACATTCTTGTGCAGCGGTTTTGGTCAGACTTACTTCAAAGCGACTTTCTGAAATCAGAATCATATGTTGCTGACACAGCCTTAACACAAAAATACACACAAAACTGAACACATACTTGCGCTCTCACACACACACACACTCGACACAGTCACACAGAAGAGAAGCTGACCCTAAACAACCCTTAATTTAGCCCTTTTTAACTCCCTTAATCCTGAAAACATTGCATAAACCATTAGAGCCTTTTTAGCAGCCACATACTCCTCCTCATTTGGTCATTATGTGCATTTCATGCAGTGATAATCACAACATCTTGTGACTGCTCACCATTTTTTCACTTTCCATTCCTCCCTTTTTTCTCTTTCCATAATTTTTAGCGCTCCCTTGACTGTATGACGGTACTGTTTCCATTGTCATGCTTTTCAAATCAACTTCTCAAACACACATACACACATCTTTTTTTGACAGTTTGATATCTTTTAGCAAGATGCATTTATGGAGCAAAAATTTTGATGAATGAATAAATGGCTGGTGGCTTGGTTTCTAAATCAATTTAAAAAAAATGGCAGGGTTAGAGCTGATCACTGTCAAAGTAAATATCACAACCAAGTGGCTAAAATGCAGACATCCTTTAGAAATGCTTCTAAAGTTGGTGACTGAATCTTGAGAGCTCAAATCACTCTCATCCAACAGGTTCTGAATTAAACCTGCACTCAAACAATGACCCAGGATCCATTTCAAACCTGTACTGCTTCATGACTCCACACAAGAGTGACACGATCAGCCCAATGTCTTTCTGGAACACATACTGGAATTAAATCAGGTCATAAAAGACAGTGAATTCTCAGAATCTCTCTTCACAATTAGAAACAGACACAGAATCTGACCAAGCACAGACTTACTGACCCCAGTCCAGACATAGAAAAATACCCAAACAATAAAAACACACATAGCTTAACGCATGAATGACAGCGATGTCAAAAGGACTGCGGATTTATTTTTGTATTTATGTCTAAATGAATTTGATTACAAAAGAACCTATAAAATAATTTTAACTTTTTTAAAAATCAGTATTTTTATCTTGTTTTCCAAAAGAAATCTAAACATCCTGGAAACAAAAATACTTAAAACTGGTTTGGTTTGTTGCAAAAAGGAAATTGTTAATCTAATTTTTTCCACATCAACTCTAAGAATCCTAAAATACTATTTAAAAAAAAACAGCAAAGAACAAAGCTAATAAACAATTTTTACAATAGTACATTAACATTTAACATTAGTGTAACATACATTACATGACAGAATCTGAAAACAAATATTATTGAGAATACTAGAGATTTGAGAAGCATTTCTGTAAGAAGAGATTCATTTTAACGTTTTTTTTTTTTTAAATGGCTACTTGTTTTTTAAGTTTAAACAATTTTTGTTAGATTTATGCCTATGTGAGATTTATTTTAAAAATGCCAGTGGGTTAAGGGAAATAAAATCAATGCAAGATATATCCTCTGAAAACAAGTATTATAACTACACATATTTTTGTTCATTTATGTTGTTTAAAGGATGTTTAAATATTTTTTACTGGAAAACAAAACAAGAATACTGATTAAAAATAATTATTTCAGTGCACAGCACAACATGTCTGGAGCACTTAAGCGAACTGTTGCGGCACAGCTCGACGGGAGAAGTTAACATGCATGGCTGGGAGGGAGGCTGAGACAGAGAGACGGGACAGCAGACCCTGCCTGGTTCAAAGAACCTCTGCAGACAGACTGGAGACGATTTGACAAATAGTTACACGGATAAAGGAATAGAGCGAGGAGATTTGAGTCACTGGATTGGCCTCTGGAGCCAATGTGCTGAACCTCTGTAGGGACTACATGGTCTACATATTGATTTGAGTATCCTGGGACATGTGCAGCCTTCTACATGAACCAATCATTCAAAAGAATTCAATCTCTGAGTTTAGATTTAAACTATAACATGTCCTGAAAGATAGTGTGAATTAATATTATGTAAATTAAAATTACAGATGAAATGGAGGGTACTGAAGACAGAAACAAAGAGCTTGACAGTTCTTTCCAAAAAATGGATTTAAGGGGCCTTTTTAGGGTACGACATGGGTGGCACGACGACATGGTGAGTGTTGAGCTCAGCAGGAATAGGAAACATAGTCAGCATCACAGAAATCAACATACTGAGGGTACAGGAAAGGCACAGAGGTTGAGAGAAAGAAACTCGACACCAAGCTGAAAGAGGCAAATATAGTGACCGGAGAAACAGCAGATTCTCGTGGATGGATAAAAAGCACCTGGAGTGACACTGTAGCCTGACAGACATGCTCAAGGCGGGTGGGCAGTGTCAGTATAAGTGAGGTCTGCAGCAGCATGCATCTGCTCAGACACAATCAGAACAAGCTAAATGGTAGCTATTCATTATCAAACCATACAACATTACATTAGCATAGAGTGCTAACAAAACTATCATAAATGTAATAATTAAAATACGCCATAAACTTTAACCACAAGTAATGGCAAGACAGACGAATTGGGTTGAAACATCTTGCTTACATTTAACACACACAAGGGGAGTTTTATATTAAAAAGCATCTATACTGATGCCAAACTACAATCAGTTCAGGGACTCACTGCTACATTTACATGCAACCAAATAATATGTTTGTAATCGGATTGACGGCTCAATCGGACTGAAAATCCTTCATGTAAACACCTTAATCGATCCAACTGAGCTTTGAAGGGGGTGGTTTATTCCTTTTCTAATATGATTGGAAGTGCATGTAAATACTCGATCGGATTGAATCCCGAAACTGAAAGGACTGCGCATGTGCAATGACGCAGAAATAGCGTAATGACGTATGATGCGCGGAACGAACGGCTCTTCCTTTTGAATAAAGTGTTGTATAAATGCGTGTCCACTGTCCTGTCATTATAAAACTCTCCTTTCACTCGGCAACTGTGAAGTGGAGCAGGACAACCTCCAACCAGTCCTTGTTCTGGATACTCATCCACAGGCAACCCGTTTCGGGCACGGGGAGGGGCATTTTTACTGCATGATAAATATGAGCAGCAAGGCACAGCGGTTTATATGTATATTTATTAATAAATGGATAAATATTAATTCTGCTGTTACAGGGTGTCCACGGGGTCTTAAAAAGTATTAAAAGTTGATAAATCAATTTAGAGAAAATTAAGGCCCTTAAAAAGTATTAAAAAGTCTTAAATGCCATTTTCCAAGGTATTAAATTTTGTATCATCTTTTCATTATGTATATTTGTCGAATAGTGGGGTTCTGTGTATTTTATTTATGGAATCCCGCAAGATTTGACGTCATCTGTTACAGCGCTCACTGACTGACTGCACCGCTGCGTGATAGCACAGGGCTTGTTGATCCCGCTCTTGCTGAATTTTTGACCATTACCGCACACTCCCATCTGCTCCCGCAAACATTCTAATATTGTATATAATTTTCGCGCATCAGGGCGCCGCTATCAATATGTGGGGTATTTAAATCCCCTTTGAATGAGTGCTCGCAGTCGTAGTTCACTTTTGATTTCACGATCGCGCGTGCACTGTGTAAAGGGAGCACATCTATGATAAAAGATATTTGTCAATAAGCTCGGGATCTGTTGAGGAGCAAATCCTCCAACATCTTGTCAGTTATCTCTCCTTACTTTTGACCCGTGATTAGTCAAATCTGACTTCTGCAGCTCGTGTTGGATGCAGGGTTGTTGTTTTTTTCCACGAAATTGGGCTGCTTTTAAACTGTTGCCATGGGTTGATTTTCCCCAGTGGGTTAAAGGTTTGAAATATTGCATAAATTACATTTGGTTGAAATGCTTGTACTCAAACTTTTTGCATTCTACCTGTAATAAAACTGTGCTTGATGTTTTGGGCCACACTAGTAGGAAGCATTTGAGCTGTGTTTATGATAAATGTGCATAGCAGTGACTGTAAAATATGATTTTTAGGGATGGAAATTACATTTTTATATTTGGGACATGGTAATTGCGCTACTTTGGGCTGTTTTTTTACTGGCATGGGCTTGGGATGCACAATTAAAATGATGTAATAGTTGTGATCATTATTTTACCTTCCATGATCATTCAGACACGATCAGGTGCAGTACTGACACTCTGTCAAGTCTGCATCAAATCAAGCACTCTGTAATCACAGGTAAACTGTCTGATCAGTCAGATGTTTGTCATGAGAAGTGTTCCACAAAACAGCTATGGTTTGAGTTGATGTGACAAATACATCTTTTGAATATACTGTGTGAACTCATTTTCCTGTTAGCTCGGAGAGCTTTATTTTCCCTCCTCATTAAGTTTTGTCAGTTGTTTTGTTTATTGGTCTAATTCTTGTTTCTTGGGTTGCATTGGTTAGTCACTCAATTAATTCTCTTGTGCCTCGTTCCCCCCTTCTGAATTATGTTGTATTGATAAGGAGTTATCACAAAGTAAGTCTGTTTAGTTGCGCTATCTTACAATCAGTATATAGTAAATGTAAGTTAAAGTGTCGCCAATGTAACCGGTTAAAACTTGGAGTGGCGATGAGGTCTTAAGAATGTATGGACCTTCTTAAAAAAGGTATTAAATTTAACTCCATGATTCCGGTATATACCCTGTGTTTAAAACAAATAAAGAAACAGTGTAGGAGAGTGGTTATTATGTGCAAACAGTGAGAAACTCTATATTTGTGCAGTGTGCGCATGTAAAAAAATTAAATAAAAATTCCCATTTGAAGCTTGTGACATATAAACGCGCACATCAACCCGATCACTTTATTTAGCGTTTATGTAAACACTACAGTCAGATTCATCAATCGGAATGAATTCAGTCCGATTGAACCAAAAATTGTGCATGTAAACGTAGCAATATGTATGTAAACAAGGTAAATGTGACATACCAATAGCGCACATTGTCGAAATGCTACTCGAGAGGCTTTTCTGAGGAGCAAACGGATGCGTGTGAAACTGTCACGCTCTAAAGTCTCTCGCTGAGTTATTAACTCAAAATGACCAGACAGCAAAAACCACTGAACCCAGAACACAAACACATTTCAGCAAAATTATTTTAACCAGACCCAGATAGAGGACCTGGTTGCTAGGGAGTCTGTGTGCATGTGTGTGCGTGTGTGTGTGAGTGTTTTACTGGATCTAATATCAGCCCTGCTGCTTGCTGGGGGTAGTTGTGGTGATGGGTCAGTAGAGGTGAAGTGGATTATGGGACATGTCTGGGCATCATGGCCAAGAGACCAAAAACTCAGTGAGGCACGACAACCAATGAGACATGCCTGACTGAAAGTGTCTCTCCCTCCCACCATCCTTGGGGAAAGAGTTAAAAAAAAGACAGCGGGGTAAAGGGGGTGGATACACTGAGCCATAGAGAAAAGGAGACAGAAAGAGCGTGTTACATTTACCATGCTGTTCCCTGCTGTTTTTATCTCATATGCTAAGGGTTTAGCATGCATTTATGCTGAACGTGTTAGAAATCTTTAATTCTGAATGAATGATTAATCAGCTCTTCAGTACAACTGTTGCATGCTGTTTGTGGCTGGAAAATCATCCCTCACTGAAAACCTCTTTCACAAAAGCTTGACTGTTCCATTTACAGATTTACACAAACATATTACCATTACTATGGAAGCCTCTTCCTGCCTTTCTGACTTTATTTGTCATAACCGTGGCTTTATTTCTCGTAAATGCGACTTCATTTCCTACAAATTGCAACTTTGTGTTACAATGTGACTTTATTTCTTATTTTAAACGGTATCTCTCATTTTAAGCATTATTTCAATTACCCGTTTTATTTTTTACTCAAAGGCAGAAACTGGCTTCCATATCTCTCTCTCACACACACACATTTTCTATTGATAATTATATTTTCTATTCCTTAACCATACTGCAAATCATCACATAGCCTGTGGTTTAAATTAAAAAACAATGAGGAACATTGGCTGGTCCCCATAATGTCATTTCTGGCTTTACTATTCTTTTGGGGACATTTGGACCACATAATATAGGCAAAACCTGACCCAAACACACATTTAGCAAGCTATCTAAAATGGGACTTCTCATGAACTTCTATTGTATCTAAAATAATCTTTTTCCGACTACACTAGATTAACGCTAATTTGTATAGTACAACTTTAGGGATTTTTAGTAGTAAATCAAATGTGTAAAATTGTACGTTCGGGAGTACAACAGGTTGTCACTGGGGCAGTACCCTCAAAAGGACCTCTTTGTACCTTATTTAACCCTAAAGGCTTAAGGGTATATACTGCTTTAGGGGGTAAGGGTACCCTTTAAGGGTACTGCAATATTACAATTAAACAGTACTACAATTTTTGCAAATATGTTATGATAGTGAAAAATGTGTTCCCAAAAGAAGTTGGTAGATAGATACAGAAAAGCTGGAGTACTTACCACCCCCCCCCCCCCCCCCCCCCCCCCCCCCCCCCCCCCTCCCCCCCCCCACCTGGGATTGTAATAGTTTGCCATGCGTTGAATTCAAGTCCCATGTCGTTGGGACTGAACTCCTGGAACTTGATGGTGAATTTGATGTCTTTCTCTGGTTTGTTGCAGGTCACCAGCACATTGGGGTCCAGTATGGTGCTGCAGGACTCGGCCTGCTCTTTCTTCACCAGGTAGAGTTTATAAAACTCATACGGTCTTCCCATGTCCCCTTTGGGGCAGATAATGTCCAGTTTGTCACCGATTTCCGGGTAGATCACCAAGCCCTTCTCAGACACAAACCTGCAACACAAAGCATACAAGGTTACAATAAATCACAAACACATTTATACAATCCTCTCTAATACTGATTCTCGGTAGAATCTGCATCTCTGTGGACCCCACGATCGTGAGAGGAAAAACATAGGGTTCAAATAGCCCTCCAGACTGCCAAGATCCTCCACAAAATGCTCCAGAGGGACTATCGCCGTTCCTTTTTTCTTTTAATAACACATTTCAAAATATGAAACAATTCCAAATATTAAAGAAAGAGAGCAACAGAAGAGCAGAGTCAGAAATGAGCTGGACAGAGATGAAGCTGTATCTGCTGACTATGATTTATTGGACAGGGAAAGTGAAGCATCTCTTTTAATTTATTAGAGTTAATAATTTATTGTTCATCATGTGTTGATCCACACTCAGGGAGTATATGATTCATTCTCAGACTTTAGAATGTGTGTGCGCACACATCAATATGTGTCTATAAGGGGAGATAATTGCAACACAGTCCTTTACACATTTACTGCTAACCGCACACGAACACACAAAAGAACAAATACAAAGACACAGACATGCCCTAAATCTAGAGAGACATACACACAGACATAACGTCTAGGTTACTTGTGTAACCCTCGTTCCTTGAAGGAGAGAACGGAGACGTTACGTCAGTCGTGACTAACGAATTGGGATCTCGCCCGAGAGCCCAATCACCTTCGAGTGTTAACTAAACAAACCAATGACAGTTGGCGTGCGTGTTTCGCCACGCGCACCCCGCCCCGCAGCGCGGGTATAAAAGGAGAGCGTGTGGAAACGCACATCAGTTTTTTGCTGAGGAGCCGAGACTACGTGCCAAGGAGTAAAGCCCCCCCCCCCCGCGGTGGTACAGCAACTGTGGCGACGGAACGTAACGTCTCAGTTCCCTCCTTCAGGGAACAAGGGTTACACAAGACGTTCCCTTTCAGTCAGTCACGTTCTACATTACGTCAGTCGTGACTGACGAATTGGGATCCGTATGGAAAACACCACTATTGCTGACCCCCTCCAGTGCCCTGCGGAAGCCGGCAAGTCCCCCCACACCAGCTGGGGTGGAAGATAGGACAGCGGCTAGGCAGAGGTGTCCGCCACTGCTGTTCCATACAGTGGTACATTGGATAACACTGGGAAAGCGTACCCAGTTGGGACGCTATGGAAGCCACATCCCGCACATAGGAGGTATCATGTGGAATTACACATATGGACTGGCCCCGGGCAGTACTACATATGGAAGTCCCTGCGGTAGACTCAACCCGCCTGGAGTGAGACGACTACACAACAGAGATGGCAGAGAACGACTGCCAGGGAAAGACACGGGCTTACCGTGAGGGGAGCCGTACCGTGGAAGAATACACATGTGGGATCACCCGAAGGGGGAATCACTACACACGGGCACCTAGCCCAGCACAAGGGCTGACCTTGGGCATGCACACGAGTGCTGAGCATGGCGTCTGGCACTCCGCCACGCCTGACCGCCGAGAGTGCGGGTGGAACTCCACCAGGGTTTGCCATGGGGAACTGAATTGAGGAGCAAAAAAGCACACGTATCCGGTCCGTAGAGGGGAATGGCGCAGCAAGCGTGATCGACACCGAGCAGGTCCAGTGTTACTGCCTACCTGAGGCGAGTACACAAGAGGACACGGGCTCTACACGGAGATTATAGAATCTCGCAAACGTGTTAGGCGTCGCCCAGCCGGCAGCTCTACAGATGTCTGCTATCGAGGCGCCCCGCGCCAATGCCCAAGAAGATGCCACTCCTCTAGTAGAGTGAGCTCTCACTCCGAGGGGAAAGGTAACCGTTGGGCCTGGTAAGCTAAAACTATAGCCTCCCCTAACCAGTGGGCAAGTCTTTGTTTGAAGACAGCCTTCCCCTTCTGCTGTCCTCAGAAGCAGACAAAGAGCTGGTCTGAGGCCCTGAAGCTCCGCGTACGGTCCACGTAAATGCGCAGAGCGCGAACGGGACAGAGCAGAGCGATGGCTGGGTCTGCCTCCTCCCGGGGCAGCGCTTGCAAGTTCACCACCTGATCCCTGAAAGGCGTGGTGGGAACTTTGGGCACATATCCGGGCCGGGGTCTCAGGACAAAGTGAGAGTTACCCGTCCCGAATTCTAGGCACGAATCGTCGAACGAAAATGCCTGCAGGTCCCCTACCCTTTTGACCGAGGCCAATGCGGTGAGGAGTGCCGTCTTTAATGACAGAAACTTAAGCTCTACAGACTGCAGAGGCTCGAAGGGCTCCTCATTCAAGGCCGTCAGGACCGAGGGGAGATCCCAAGAGGGTAACAGGTGAGGGCGCGGAGGATTTAACCTCCTTGCCCCTCTGAGAAACCTGATGACCAAGTCGTGCTTCCCCAAAGACTTACCGTCTACTGCCTCGTGATGCACGGCAATGGCGGCAACATACACTTTAAGGGTGGAGGGAGACAGCCTTCGCTCCAAACCATCCTCAGGAAAGAAAGCACGACTCCGATCGGGCATCTACGGGGGTCTTCCCGGCGGGAAGAGCACCAACCGACAAACAAGTTCCACTTCAGCCTGTAAGCGTGTCAAGTAGACGGGTTGTGAGCAATTGTGTGTACTAACGTGGAGGTAGCCCCACATAGAACTCCACGTCCCATCAGGGACCATAAGTGGAGATACACAAGTCTGGAGGCGGTGCCGAGGGTGCCCCCCTCTCGAGACAGGGAGCTCCTCTCAGAGGAATCTGCCAGGGAGGGTCTGTTGCGAGGAGCATTAGTTCGGGGGAACCAAGTCCTACTGGGCCAGTATGGCGCTACCAAGAGAACCTGCTCCTCATCCTCCCTGACCTTACACAGTGTCTGTGCAAGAAGGCTCACTGGGAAAAACGCATACTTGAGAAGGCCCCGAGGCAGCTGAACCCAGTTGCGGTCCCTGGCCGAGGGTCCCCTCGGCCAGGGAGTAAAACAAATGGCAATGGGACATCTCCGGGGAGGCAAACAGGTCTACCTGAGCGTCCCAAAAGCGCCTCCAAATCAGCTGGACTGTCTCGGGGTCGGAGTCGCCATTCTCCCGGAAGGGCGGGCTGATGTGAGAGCTCGTCGGCTGCACGATTGAGCTCGCCTGGGATGTGAACTGCGCGAAGCGACCTCAGATGCTATTGACTCCAGAGGAGGAGATGGCGGGCGAGTTGTGACATGCGACGGGAGCGTAGTCCACCCTGGTGGTTGATGTACGCAACGGTAGCAGTGCTGTCCGTACGGACCAGTACATGTTTGTCGTGTAGCAGCGATTTGATGCGGTGCAGAGCCAGCCATACTGCTTTCAACTTGAGGCAGTTGATATGCCACTGCAGTCCAGACCAGAGCCCCGCAGCTGCATTCCCATTGCACATGGCACCCCAGCCCCTGGCAGAGGCATCTGTTGACACAACAACATGCCTGGAAACTTGCCCAAGGGACACCATGCCCATCTTGGGACCCAGTCGTGAAGCCAATGCTGAAGCGGTCTCATATGAAGCAGCCTCAGCAGCGTAACTGCCGCTGCAGCTGCTATATGCCCCAGGGGCCTCTGAAATTGTTTCAGTGGAACCGCCGTATTGCACTGGAAGGACCCCAGGCAGTTCAGCATCGACTGCGCACGCTCTACTGAGAGACGTGCTGAGAGGTTGACAGAGTCCAGCACCATGCTGAGAAAAGAGATCCTCTGCACCGGGGAGAGTTTGCTCTTTTCCCAGTTGACCCAAAGCCCCAATCGGCTGAGGTGACTGAGCACCATATCCCTGTGTTCGCACAACTGCGCTCGGGACTGGGCCAATATGAGCCAGTTGTCGAGGTAGTTGAGAACGCGAATGCCCACTTCCCTCAATGGAACGAGGGCTGCCTCCAAGACCTTGGTGAAGACACAAGGCAACAAGGATAGCCCGAAGGGGAGGACCTTGTAATGATATGCCAAACCCTCTAATGCAAAGCAGAGAAACGGCCTGTGCCGAGGGAGAATCGAGACATGAAAGTACGCGTCCTTGAGGTCGACCGCTGCGAACCAATCGAAAGGACGGACGCATTGAAAGATGCGTTTCTGCGTCAACATCCTGAACGGGAGCTTGTGAAGGGCCCGGTTCAGTACACGCAGGTCCAGGATCGGTCGTAACCCACCGCCTTTCTTGGGTACGATGAAGTATGGGCTGTAAAAACCTGACCTCATCTCGGCTGGAGGGACCGGCTGTATCGCGTCCTTCGCCAGCAGGACCGCGATCTCTGCACGCAAGACAGGAGCATCCTTGTCCGGCACAGAGGGGAAACGAATGCCCCTGAACTTGGGAGGGCGAATTGAATCGCGTAGCCGAGTCTGATGGTTCTCATGAGCCAGCGAGACGGCCTGGGGAGCTCTAGCCAGGCCCCCAGCGACCGAACCAGCGGGACCAGGGAAACCACCGACGTACCCGCAGTGGGGCAGCGAAGTGGAACACAGGGACCCAACCCGGGAGGCCGTGCATCCCAGGGTGGGGTCTGAGTGCGCGGCGCACCACTTACCTGGCTCCACGGCTGGGCAGGGGGATCGTGAGGAGGCATAGCATCCTTGAACCAAACCCTGCTGCCCATTGGCGAAGGGAGAAGGGGACGGCCGTGTGGAGACTGGGTCTCGTGCACCGCCATCCTTGCCCTCTTGGGACCGGAGGCAAAGGAAACTGCTCTTTTATTGAAGTTTGGGTAGCCAGTGGCGGAACAAAAACAAGCGGAAACATAAGATTCTCCACCCTGCCCTCCTCCGGGGGAAGGAGTGGTGCGGTCACCATCTCCTGAAGAGCAGGATCCAAGAGCTCCGGGTCGCCCGTCTCAGGGACGCCACCTGAAGGCTTGAAGGCCGTTGTGAAGGCTGCTGTTGTGGACGCGCCGGAGCGCAGGTGGAGGCCACAGGAGGGCGTCCTCGGCGACGAGCAGACAGAGGGGCAGCAGCCAGCGGTATTCTTTCCTAATTTTGAGATCAAGAAGGAACGCCATACAAGAGTTTACCCAACTGGCACGAACAGCGTCTTGGTTGTCTTACAGAGCATTCTGTGTGGACCTGCGTTTTCCTCTCTCGTTATTTACACTACATGCCTAAATGCTTGAAACTAGGTTTGTAAATATAAATGGCGCCTATGTATGATTTTGAAAAATTGCATTATTTATGAATGGTTGATTTGAAGTGGATAGTAAAGGAAAAGCAGTCGGCAAGTGTCTGGCAAAGTATGGAGAGATCAACTTTAGATCCAGTAGCTACTTCAAAAAACTCAAATATAAGAGCTTTCTTTAAGACTGTGTTGCCATTAAATAAACACAAAATTATTCTATAATGAGTCCAAACCTTTGATGGGTAGTGTACAAATAATAAGACTTGCAGTTTGTACCATTTCGAGCTCCAGGTCCATCATCTTCTGATGCAGAGCTGCTTCTGTGCCTTCAATCTGCTGTATCCACTAAATCACAACACACATGCTGGTTACTGACAAACATCTGTCTACATCGCAAATAATCATTACGCTCCTTCACTAACAGAGTGAGAAAAGTATATGTGATATATGCTATACTGTGACACTTCTAATGTAATGACTGTGTTGTAGTCAAAACCACCTAAACTGAGACCAAAACCAGAATCTGTCAAGACTAAGACTTTGAGATCAAGGCAAGGTGAAACCAAGTCAAGACAAAGACCAGGAAGCACTTTTCAAATTCATCTGAAAGATTCATATTTATTGACCGAGAAAAGCCTTGATAAAATAATAAAAATTACAGATGCATAGATAATGCCATGAGATTAATGTTTTAAAGGTAAACCTTTGAATATAGAAATATGATGGAAAAATAAAATGCTTTTAAATATGAAACTAAAACCACCAGTAGGTGGCAGCAAATCCCTAAGGAGTGAGTCACTGAATCATTTATTCAACTGATTCGTTCGAAGCAGCTGATTCATTCAATAACGAAACACTGCTCAGAAACATTCTGCTATGGATTTGATTTGTCAAAAACTGTGTTTAAAACGGTCTAATTAACTTCTTGTTTATTGAATGTTTGTATAAAATCAATATCATGTTTGCAATCATGCTTATATTTGTGAAAACATCTCTCCTGCTCTGATGATATTGCTTAATTATATCAAATGTTACCATATAAAAAATATTAGATACCAATTTATTTTTTATTTTTTATTTATTTTTTGGTGTATGATCCCCTGTTAATTTCTCATTTCAAAAGAAATAAGTTAATGAGTGCATCTGAAGCAAAAGAAAATAGTCAATGATTGAAAAGGAAATAAGCTACTGAGTGCATCCGAAGCATGAAGTTTTACATCAGTCATAGTAATGATGTTAAATCAGACAGGTCAAGTCACCTCTATTTCTACAGCGCCTTATACAATACAGTTTCAAAGCAGCTAGTGTTAAACAAGAAAATAGTGATTCAATGATGCAAACTAAATTAAATTATGCTGTAAAAGAAACAGTAAACAGCATTATCAGTAGAAATGCACTGGCAATTTAGTCATTTCCCCGCAGCTCTAGTCTAGTACAGACATGCCATTCATTACTCAAAACTCTTTTTCGGGCCTCTTTAGAATACATATCTTATATATAACCTGAGGAAAGCACGTACCTTCTCAGCGAGCGACAGCACGGTACTGGCTTGAATAATGGCCACCTGCTCCTCGTTCCTCAAGTTCTGCATAAAACCATAAACAAATACTGTACTGTGCATTGAGTCTCGGGTTTGTATTATTAAAGGGTTAGTTCACCCAAAAATTCTGTCATTGATTGCTCACCCTCGTGTCGTTCCAAACCAGTAAGACCTCCGTTCATCTTCAGAACACAATTTAAGATATTTTTGATGAAATCTGAGAACTCTCTGACCCTCCATAGACAGCAAGGTAACTACCACATTCAAGGTCCAGAAAAGTACCAAGATGATCGACAAAGTACTCCGGAAGCCGCCACACGCTGCATGCATGGTACTGTCGTGAACACGCGTCCAAAGTGACGCAGTAGAGACGAAAATGTGGAATAAAGTCGTTATTTTTGTTTTCTTTGCACAAAAAAGTATTCTCGTAGCTTCGTAAACTTACAGTTGAACCATGCTGTCACACGGAACTTTGTCGAATAATCGGGGTACTTTTCTGGACTGGAACGTGTAGTTTACCGCTGTCTATGGGAGGGTTAGAGAGCCCTCAGATTTCATCAAAAAAGGTCTACTTTTTTGATGAAACAACAAATTAATGATGGAATTTTTGGGTGAACTAACCCTTTAACGTTAAACACTACACAAAATCGACTTGACTAGATTATTACACACGTCTGTGACGTACCCCGTTATCTCCGAGTATATCCAGCAGCTTGATGAGGTCTGGTATACACACGTCCTGTTGAGAGCAGATCTGGGTCACGAGTTCTCACTGTTACTGAAAGCAAAGTGCCAGTTTATGACTTTATATTTACCTTCACTCCCTCCTTTATACAGTAGATCTGCAGCGCGCTCACTCCCTCAGAGAAAGGATGGATTTGAAGGGTAAACGGAGGCGATCTCCTCTCACGCTCCTGACAGATCACATCAAACACACTTTACACACTCACAAGAGACAATTTCATTAGACAAAAGCATAATTTTTATAAAACTGTGCTTCCACCACCAGATGGATGCCTCCATCTAAGAATGAGATGAGAGACAGAGAGAGTTTTTGCTGGTCGAGAGGGAGCATTTTGGCAAGCACACGTGTGTTTTACTTACATGTATGTACATATTTATAACTCTTGTGTATAAACGTAATATTTATGGAAGCATTCGAGCAGGAGTAACGGTTGGAATAAAACAGCAGAGTGATTGAATTGAATCAATAAGGTCATGTTTTACAGACTTCAATTCTTTAGATATATGATGATGACATTTACACTCTTTAACATTTTAAGAGAATAAACATTATATGAATAAATGACTAGTTACTGGCTCTTCAGAATAAACCTGATCTAAATAGTGCATCTCTGTGTGCATCGCTTAATGTTGTTAATGTCCAAAATCTTAATGAATGTAATGTCAACCATAATAAATGTAACGGTCTATGTATTCTATCAGTAATTTAAAATACAGTTTCTTATGGAAGTTTGTTTCCATGTTTCCAAGATTTTAAATAAATAAATAAAGGTAATTGTGATTATTTTTTATCACACAATTCAGTTTATATATAATATTATATAAATCAGATTTGTTTAAATAAACTAAGGAATGGTGAATTTGCAATTCTGAGAAGAAAAGTCATAATTGTGAGATAAAAAGTTGCAATTATTTTTTTTTATGTTTTACTCCATGGCATAAAAAAACAGAAATGTGAGACATAAACTTAGAATTCTAAGAAATAAAAAAGTCAGAACTGTGAGATACAAATTCTCAATTCTGCCTTTTTTTCGTCTTCTTTTTCACAATTCCAAATTTACATCTCGCAATTCCTCTCAAAAAAGATTTCTCAGAATTGCAAGCTAAAAAGTCACGAAGCCAGCAGTGATTTGTGGACAGAGATCAAACCTCCAGCTCAAGAATGCGAAACTCCAGGAGTTCGTTCTGATCTTTAGAGTCCTGTAGCTCCTGCTGCAGCTTTCCGTTTTCATTCTCAGACTTTTCAACCTGGCGAAGAAACATCAGAAAAAATGTCATCTGACTGAAGATGCGGATGATGTTGCACAGATGCTGCTGATATTCGATGATCCGATTTAACCATACAAACAACCAAAAATGACTTCAGATAAACATGACAGTAACAGTTTCATTTTTTTAATTGCTGAAGAGTGCTGAACTTTCTTCTCCTGCATCCTATTCATCCAATCCAGAATGGCAGCACAGCAGAAAGGTTTGTTTGAGCTGCGCCCTCTACTGTACAGACGTGAAGTTACATTTCCTTCGGCCTGACGCTTATTCATTTCACTTTTGGTGCGAAAGGGCCTTTACATTTGCCAAAAATATAAATTTTTATATTAACCAATAGGCACGCCACCCCAGATGAGAAACTTACCACAAAAGGAACATACTTTGCATAAAAGTAACTAAGTATGCAATTAGTACTTTTGTAGGGAGTAATCCATCTGCCATTCCTTAACTTTTGAAAAGTCACTTTCCCCAGCGCTGATACTTTGTTAATCGTGTTCACTCACTCACCAGCAGCTCTTGATTGCGCTGAAGAACAGTTGCTTCTCTTCCACCCATCTGGAGTCCTGTAAGGAAGAGAGCAAATTATGTGAATCAGACATACAGTACGTGTGCTTTACAACCAGATACTCTGTGAAATCAGTTTGAAACACTCAGCAAGATAAATACCACACTAGAAATTGCAGTATGAGCGTGCTGAAATGTCACGCAATCACAGGTCACAGGGTATAAATTTTGCATGCACTAATATCAATAAGAGTAAAAGACTTTTACCTGTCCTTTTAAAGCGAGCTCGTTTTCCAGGTCTTCAATTTTAGCTTTATACCTTTGAACGTCTGCCTGGAGCTGCTCATGAGCCTGCAAAGATAAGAAAACTATATATAATAACAACACAATATGTAATTTTTCACCGCTAGAGTGTGCATATTCAAAATAAACAAAGAGACAAAGGC
>JADLZN010008044.1:0-27378 GCA_018155175.1 Sinocyclocheilus anophthalmus
GTCAAAAACCCTTCACGCATTGTCATTCTCTGTGCTTTAAATATTTTTTTTCTTGCTTATCCGAAAAAATTGTCTGATCTGTGACTCAAAAAGCCACAATCAATGGTGGAAACCACTATATAATGCATTCATATATATTCCCTATATATTTTGCTATTCCCCCGCCCACCCCCATCCACCGTTCGCGCGAATTTTCCGCAAACTTAACCTGTCCCTTGGTGTATTTGATTGAGCCTATTTATGCTTGAACTGTGAACACTCTACTTCTCTCCCTACTCTTCGTTGTGAGCTTCTCCCGCTCGTTTCTCTCGACTGTAACCGATAGCCTGAGCCACCCTCCCTATGAATCTTTGTTTTGAAACGTTGGGGCTTGACATCATTCATGTTATTGCCATAACTGACTCGTCCTCATCAAACACTTTCCACTGGATCAAATTCGTCTGCCATGCTTGTCAAGTTAGCCATTAACGTTCGATCACCTTTAGCTCGCTTGCCATCATTAGCTAATGTTGTATCAAGACATAGAATCCCCGACGTCACGCGATAGGTTTTTGAATTGGAAAAAAGAGCCACACTCAACTGTTTTCTTTCATAAATTGCATGGATATGTAGTGGAAACTCTGTTTCGGTGAAGGGAGGTGGATATAATAATTTTAAACTAGTTTAAGGCATTCTTTTATTGCGCATGTTTAGGGCATAATAATAACTCTTAATGGTATTTATGTTGGAAAAACGTAGCCTGCTATTACTAACCTAAAAGAAAATACCGTGGTTTTTTACTGATTGGAGTGACTTGCAAGCCCCTACTGCAGGGGTTTCTTTTCAAGTCACACTTCACCGGTCCATATCTGAATTTTCATCAGTGTCAAAGGTCCGGACCGGAACAATTGGTTATTACGAAACTTGTTTTTAATAAACATGCATAACAAATAAAGTTTTTTTTTTTTTAAATAAAGTGCAAAAGTGGCAAAACAATTAACTTAAGAGTCAGCAATAGAGGTCGACTGACAAGGGTTTTTCTCTGGCCGATGCAGATATTTAGAAATCAGGGCAGCTGGTGGCCGATATATGATGCTGATTTTTTGGTCGATATGTTTGGCCGATTTTCTTTTTCTTTTTTCCCCCTTCATCTCATAAGTGAGTTTGAGTAAATGATTTGCAGGGCCCCGATGGTATAGTAGTAGTAGATAGTAGTAGCCTAATTCATAGAGATAATACATGGCTCAAAATTTGAGCACCTTCTCAAAACATTTCTGAAGCATTCTTTTTGTTTATGTTTGCTGACAGACAACAGTGTTTCCCCCAGACTTGCAAATGAAAATTCATTCTCCACCAGCAGGAGGCGCTGTTGGAGCGGGAAGAGATATAGCGGTTTCCTCCCCCCGGTAACGGCTGTAATCTAATACAAAACGCTAGGAAAGACGAAATGAAAATGGCATCAAAGCTTTTCTGAAGACGGTCGATTCCTTTCAATTATACATTCATACAGGGCCGTTTCTAGCCAATTTGACACACTAGGCGAAATCCCTATTGCCCACTGCCCCCATGCCCCCCGCCCCCCGCTCACAAACATTTATATATATCTATATATTATATAATATATAGATATATATATATCTAATATATATATATATATATATACTGTAATTATTTTCAGACACCAGTTGCTTTTCACATTCAAATTGGTTGTCATAGTAACGACACTAATTTGTGGAGATTTAGTGCATTGAGTTCCACAAATCTGAACGCATTATTTGTAAATTGACTGTTTTTTGCACAATTTATTATCTGTAATATCATTGTGTTGCCACTAGATGCCTGTATAGCCCTATGTAACAATCCCTAGTGGCTAAGACATTGCACATAATTTACACATAAATCACAAATAAATTAATTTTATTACATTTTGATACTATATACTATACTACTACATACTGTTTAGATATTATCAATGGCTACTTATTTGTCTTTATCTGTTTTTTGTTCAATTTTGTTGTTTTTGTTTCGTGAAACCTTGATTAAAACGTGGGGGGGTGTCCCCCCAAGTTTTTGCATTATTATTTTAGTCAAACCTATAAAACCCCTTTGTTTACCCCAAACTACATATAAAAGCTTTATCAGTGGCATAAAAGTAGCCAATGCTGCTACTTAATCCTTTGCTACTCATTAAGGTGTGAACTTCCCCTTTAAATAACGTGACGCTCTGCCCTCTATGACGTTGCTCCCATTAAGCGCTGTTGGAAGTGAATTAATTGATTCAGCATTTTGACACCTCCGTAAGAATGCATTTAACTAGACAAAGCGGTCTAATAAAGGATGTATTGATCTCGTGAATTAGCAAATTTTACTATACAAATATTTTTTAATTGGATTTTAAAGTTTATATGGG
Organism: Sinocyclocheilus anophthalmus; assembly: GCA_018155175.1. Classification (NCBI taxonomy): domain Eukaryota; kingdom Metazoa; phylum Chordata; class Actinopteri; order Cypriniformes; family Cyprinidae; genus Sinocyclocheilus; species Sinocyclocheilus anophthalmus. Next base: position 2,390 of record JADLZN010008044.1, read on the forward strand.
AATATTACATTCTATTATATCCTTTAACAATGCATTGGTGCAAAAACGCACACCTTTTGGACAAATGTGCCACAAATACTGCCTAAACAAAATACAAATTTTGTGCACTTTATTTACTGTACCAATATTTTAAATTGGCCTTTGAACTTAGCTTTATTGCATGGCAAAAAAAAGCATTACCTTGCCAAAGCACTGACAGAGCCCACTGATCTAATGGCGTTGTTGAGCGCTCCAAATGCAAATTTTGCATGCAACAATCAGGCAGCAATTGACAGCACTCTGATCTAGTGGCATACAGGCATCGTCAGATTGGCAGTACTCTAGCCCAATAATGTGTGGGCAGTCATATTTCAGGGTGACCGTGCCACTTTTTATCACAACCCTGCTAAAAGTGCCAGTGTGTGCGCTCATTGGCGCCCCTTCAGCTTGTGGCGCCCTAGGCGACCGCCTAGCTCGCCTATGCCTAGAAACTTGCCCTGCATCATATAAAAACACCAAAGCTGCCTTTTAATTTTGAAACGTGCAGTGCCAGTTTATCAACGAATAGAATCCTTTTTGGAAAATCTATTTGTGGCGTCATTTTGTTTTGTGACAGGCAGCCACAAAATAACTCATGTATGGGGAAACACTGGACACTGCTATAAAGTCAAATGGCCATAAGATAAATGATAACAAAAAAATAATAAAAAATTACTCATTAGCGGTGAAATGTTCGTCCGATGAGTCAACCTCTATGCTCACTGCAGGGGCGTATCCATCATTTCAGAAGTGAGGGGACAGAAATTTATATATATATATCTATATATACAGTGTATACGGAAGTATTCAGACCCCCTTAAATTTTTCACTCTTTGTTTTATTGCAGCCATTTGCTAAAATCATTTGTTATTTTTTTTTCCTCATTAATGTCACACAGCACCCCATATTGACAGAAAAAAAAACACAGAATTGTTGACATTTTTGCAGATTTATTAAACAAGAAAACTGAAATATCACATGGTCCTAAGTATTTCAGACCCTTTGCTGTGACACTCATATATTTAACTCAGTGTGTCCATTTCTTTCTTCGATCCTCCTTGAGATGGTTCTACACTACACTACATTTGAGTCTAGCTGTGTTTGATTATACTGATTGGATTGATTAGGAAAGCCACACACCTGTCTATATATGACCTTACAGCTCACAGTGCATGTCATAGCAAATGAGAATCATGAGGTCAAAGTAACTGCCTGAAGAGCTCAGAGACAGAATTGTGGAAAAAGGCACAGATCTGGCCAAGGTTACAAAAAATTTTTCTGCTGCACTTAAGGTTCCTAATAGCACAGTGGCCTCCATAAATCTTAAATGGAAGACGTTTGGGACGACAAGAACCCTTACTAGAGCTGGCCGTCCGACCAAACTGAGCTATAGGGGGAGAAGAGCATTGGTGAGAGAGGAAAAGAAGAACCCAAAAATCACTGTGGCTGACCTCCAGAGATGCAGTCGGGAGATGGGAAAAAGTTGTAGAAAGTCAACATCACTGCAGCCCTCCACCAGTCGGAACTTTATGGCAGAGTGGCCCGACGGAAAACTCTCCTCAGTGCAAGACACATGAAAAGCCCCATGTAGTGTTTGCCTACAAAACACCTGAAGACTCTCTCTGGTTTGATGAGACCAAGATCGAACTTTTTTTCCTTAATTCTAAGCGGTATGTGTGGATAAAACCAGGCACTGCTCATCACCTGTCCAATACAGTCCCAACAGTGAAGCATGGTGTGGGCAGCATCATGCTGTGGGGGTGTTTTTTCAGCTGCAGGGACAGGACGAATGGTTTCAATCGAGGGAAAGATGAATGCGGCCAAGTACAGTGATATCCTGGACGAAAACCTTCTCCAAGTGCTCAGTACCTAGACTGGGCCGAATGTTACCTTCCAACCAGACAATTACCCTAAGCACACAGCTAAAATAAAGAAAGAGTGGCTTCACAACAACTCTGTGACAACAACTTCTTGAATGGCCCAGCCAGAGCCCTAACTTAAACCCAACTGAGCATCTCTGGAGAGACATAAAAATTGCTGTCCACCAACGTTTACAATCCAAACTGACAGAACTGGAGAGGATCTGCAAGGAGGATGGCGAGGATCCCCAATCCAGGTGTGAGAAAACTTTGTTGCATCTTTCCAAAAATACTCTGGCTGTATTAGATCAAAGGTGCTTCTACTAAATATTGTCAAGTTTCTGAATACTTATGAACCATGTGAGTTTCGTTTTTTTTTTTAATAAATTTGCAAAAATGTCCACAATTCTGTGTTTTTCTGTCAATATGGAGTGTTGTGTGTACGTTAATGAGGAAAAAAAATTAATTTAAATTATTTTAGCAAATGGCTGCAATTTAACAATGAGTGAAAAATTTAAGGGGTCTGAATACTTTCCATACCCACTATATATATATATATATATACAAAGTTTCTGTAATCTATATAACCTGCCAGTCAGCAGTTTTTGAACAGTAAGATTTTTAATGTTTTTTTAAAGAAGTCTCCTTTGCTCACCAGGCCTGCATTTATTTGATCATTTAAGTACAGCAAAAGCAGTAATGTTGTAAAATATTTTTACTAATTAAAATAACTGCTTTGTATTTGAATATATTTCTGTGATTGCTTCTGTAATTTTCATCATCAGTACGCCAGTCTTCAGTCATCAGTCACATGATCCTTCAGAAATCATTCTAATATGCTAATTTACTGCTCAAGAAACATTTCTTAATATTATAAATATTGAAAACAGTTGAGTCATTTTGTTTTCAGGAATTCTTTGATGACTTGCAGCTCCAAGATCAGCCAGTTATGTGAAATAAAAAGCTTTTTCTACCACATTATACACGACCATTAAGCATATAAATTTTGTTTTTTTAAAGCACTTATAGAAATGATACCACTTTTTTTGGTTATTAGCAAGGATTTTTTAAATTGATCAAAAGTGATGATAATGACATTTATAATGTTACAAAAGATTTATATTTAGAATAAATGCTCTTCTTTTTATGCTCTTCTTTATTCATCAAAGAATCCTGAAAAAATTATACTCAGCTGTTTTCACTCATCAGAAAATAATACAAAATTCTTGAGCAGCATATCAGCATATTTTAATGATTTCTGAAGAATCATGTGACTTGAGTAATGATGCTAAAATTTCTTTGAAATCACAATAATTACTTTTTAAATATATCACATAAAAAAGTTATTTTAAATAGCCAGTCAAAGATTTCAAATGTTACTGTACTTTTTGGTTTTTTTTTTGTTTTGTTTTGCTTCTTCTTTGGATCAAATAAATGCAGGCTTGATGAACAGAAGAGACTTCTTACAAAACATCTAAAAATCTTACTGTTTTGAACTTGTAGTGTATTGCCCCTTTAATTTTTTCCTCTAATTTCTAGCTTTTTATTGCTTAGAAATCATATACTCTGCTGGACAAATAACCAAGAAAACTATTGTTTTTATACTAACACACACTTTTTTTATCACATAATAAGTCGTGCTGTGTTTCAAAATATCGGATCGACTAGTATCGCACAGAGATTGACTATACGAGTATCGATACAGCTGGCCCTGTATCGATATTGTGGCAAGTGTGCAGGAGTGGAGCTTAATTTTACAATGTTTAAAATTGAGTAGAAAAGTGCAAGGTTTCTAAAAAAGAATGAATAGAGCATCTGTTAATAATCTGGCCGCAGAGGAACAACACAACTAGGTTGCCTGATATAAAGAGACGTAATACCCAAAACAGAGCTTCACACTTGCGCAATACAGAAATATCTGCTAAACATGCTACTTATCTTTGTCAACCTGGCAAACATGCACGCGCTCTCTCTCCACTGTGGATAAAAGCGCTTGCTTTCTGAAAACACTGGTTAGCTTGCAGTTTAGCTATCTCCACTTCAAGTCTATTCTCAGAATAGTGTGATTCATCAACTGTTAATTTACGAACGAGAGAAGAGGGAGAGAGAGAGAGAGAGAGGCTGTGTATGTATGAATTACCACCGTTTTGCCGCGTTTATCTTTAACAGTAAAGCTGTGGCTTTAATTCCTTTAGAAACAATGATGTTACCAGCTCCTTGTTGAGAAAGATAATGTAGCTCTTGAGCGAAAGCTATTTAGTTGATAAAACTGGGGGCAGCGCTAAAAAGTTTGTTCCTGAATGTCTGATTTCGGCCGCAGCGTGATCTGTGTGTGACTGAACTTAACACCAAACTGCTTCTGTTTCACACAAATGCTGGCCCAGACGTACATGTGCGTCTTAGTCGACTTTGAACTCAGCTCTTCGGAAGCGCTTTTTTTTTTTTTATTGTGGAGAGTGTGTTAATTTGTGCAATGATAACCTACCAGCAATGTAAATGATTTTTTAAACATATTAGAATGAATACATTACAATATAAATTTATTAGAACAAGTATTTTATTATTTATGGGCTTAAAAACAAGATACAAGCAATCAGAATATTGTACCTGGTGGGGTGTGCACAATGTAAACATGAAACATATGGCATTACCTTTATTGTACTGTGGTACAGTTATGGAGGTTCTTTATAATGCAGAGGTCAACTGCCTGCTCTGCCAATAGTTAGAAATGGCACTATAGTAGTCAGTGTTTAATAAACAGAGGTGAATTCATTCAGTCCTGTATTGGGATATTTACGTTCGTGGCTGTTTCGTGAGCTACGTATCGTGACTTTTCTGGTGATACCCAGCCCACTAATAAGGCAGAATAGATTGCATACGAATAAATTCTATGCACTTAGCCCTGCATTGTTCATATACTTTATTTATTACCTGGAGAATGACTTGATAACCACAAATAAACCATTATGTCGCAAATCGTTGGCTTCATGTCTTCATTTTTCCAACGTTTCGGTTTTCTCCTGTAAAACAACTGTTTTCATACGCGACGCTTTTTGTCATATTAGGAATTTTTCCCCGGACGCTTCTCGCTGAGCGCCTCCGGCTTCGAGTATAAATGTAACACAGACTGCATGAGTGTTTAGCGCTCCGTGATGTTTATCTCGCCTTATTCTGGGTCCTAATAAAACATCAGATCATGCACAGACTATCCTCTCTCTTTTAATTTAAATCTATATGTATTCATACCGGCTCTTGAGAACGTCTAAGCGAACACACTTGCCCGAAAAAGTGCGTGGGACGAATTTACATGATATTAAAAGGGGGGGGGGGGGGGACGTGACCCGTCCCCCGCGTCAATCTACCCCCTAGGGCTCACTGGATGTCATGACAACAAATGTCATGAAGGAAAAGTTTCAATATCACACCTTCGCTTTCATTTCGGACCATCTCCAAAAAGACATTTAAAAACTAAACATATGATTTACAAGTTTAACATGCATTTATCAAAGTAGGAAATAATTTGTGTTCTTGAAATACGAAATGGAGGCGGTCCGGACTGAATTCCCTCCGGGTCCGGATCCGGACCGGAGTCTGGACTTTGAGAAGTCCTTAGATAGATTCACTCCAAAGAACAGTACATCTAAAGTTTTTGAGTTGCTTTATGATAATTTACAGGTTACTGATGTTTGGCGGGTTTTTTTTTACATCCAAATGATAAGGAATATACGTGGACAAATAATGCTCTTACACGCAAGTCACAAATTGACTTTTGGCTCTTATTCAGTTCAGTTTGTCTCAGACACTTCGATAGGTTATTCACCTTTATCTGATCATAGATTTATCTCAATCTATTTAATTGGAAATACAGATAGATGTAAAATAATTTGTGGTTACTGGAAATTTAATAATATCTTACTTTTGGATGCAAATTTTGTAGAATCTGTTAAAAAACTGCTTCTATTTTGGAAGATGAATCTATGAGTATCCAAAGATGGGAATTTTTTTAATTCAAAGTTAGACAAATAGCTATGCGTCGAGGCAAAGAACTTAAAGTGGCAAATTCTAGAAGATGTCAAGATATTCTCAATGAGCTTGGCAAGTTGTTATCTATAGAAACTCTTAATACAGAGGAGGGATCCTATTTATCAAATTTGAGAAACGCAATAGATGATCGCTATTTAGATTTAGCTAAGGGCGCATTTATAAGATCTAGAGCTAAATGGTTGGAAATGGGAGAGAAAAATACCAGTTATGTTTTTGCTCTGGAAAAGAGAAATATAAAAAGAAATTGTCTAGCAGCGTTAAAAATTGATAATAACATACACAAAACCCCTGTCAAATTAATAAATATGTATACTCTTTTTTTTTTTTTTACAAATTATATTGCTCAAATTAAAATGAAAATTATGCCAGATCCTTTCTACAAAAAAATCACACCTTTCACTCCAGTAATTTCAAGTGGTTTGTGAAAATGACCTTTCTTTAGACAAACTCACCAAAGCAATGCAATCTATAAAGAAGGGTAAATCCCCGGGCACAGATGGCCTAACTATTGAGTTTTATGCATACTTTGGGAATCCATTAAGAGACCATTACTTAGAATGTACAATGAATGTATTATTAATGAGGAATTATGTACTTCTATGAAACAAGTCCTTATTACCTTGATACCAAAACCAGGCAAAGACCTTCTCTCCCTTCACAACTGAAGGCCAGTTTACTAAATTTAGATTATAAAATTCTATCATTAGTTCTTGCAAAAAGATTAAAAACAGGGTTATCTAATATAATTAATGAAACTCAAACTGGTTTTATGCCTAAACGACGTATAAGTTGTAATATCAGGCTCATTTTGGATCTCATAGATTATGTGAATTATATGAACTCTGATGCAGTCATTCTGTTTCTAGATTTTTACAAAGCATTCGATACCATCGAACATAAATTTATATCTTCTACTCTAGAGTTGTTTGGTTTTGGAGAAAAATTTATAAAAATGGTTAAAATGATATATAAGGATATTAATAGTTCAGTTCTCTTACAATTTGATACTTCTAATAGATTTCCTATCAACAGGGGAGTTAGGCAAGGTTGTGGAATCTCCCCTTTTCTGTTCTTATTAGTCGTGGAATTACTCTCTTTAAATATTCGAAATAATCCTGATATCAAAGGGTTGACCATTTTTGATCGTGAGATTAGAAGTTCACTTGCGGATGATACAACCCTGTTTTTAGAAAATACAAATCAGGTTGCAAAAGTACTTGAAATCATTAACTCCTTTTCGGAGGCTTCTGGTTTAAAATTAAATATTCCTAAATGTGAAATGTTTTGTTTATTTGATAACCTTGAAACCTTTGTGAATAATATACCTATTAAAGATAATGTGAAATATCTCGGCATCCATATTTCTAAGAAAATCTCTCTTAGGCAAGAAATGAATTTTATTCCTAACATTTAAAAAAGCAAAACTAATATTTAACAATTGGCTTCAATCTCAGAATCTATCCTTTATTGGTAGAGTTATTTTAATAAAAGCAGAAGGTCTGTCTCATTTTATATACCCATCGTTTTCATTATTTGTTCATGACAATTCATTTTTAGTACAATACATGAAATTAATAGTTTATAGTTTAACTTTTTTGGGAAAAACAAACATCAACATTTGAAGAAACAAGTTCTCTGTGGTAAGAAAGCTGATGGAGGTTTTGACATGCTTGATTTTTTTTTTTTTTACATTAATTATACTTTCAAAGTAAATTGGGTTAAGAATTGTGTCAATTCACCAGATTCTATTTGGTACTTTATCCCATACAATATCTATAAAAATGTGGGAGGTCTTACATTTTTTGTTAACTTGTAACTTTTCCCCTTCTAAACTCCCCATTAAACTTTCTAAATTTCATGAACAGGCACTTTTGGCATGGAAACTTTTTGTTCACAATTTCTCCCCGCATAAAGTGAAGCTATGGAACAACGAGAGTATTTTAGTAAAGAACAAGTCGATTTTTTTCTTAAGAATTGGCATGAAAAATGTATTAATTATATTTGTGATATACTAGATCCTCAAGGGAATGTTTACTCTTACTGTGATTTCATGTTTAAATACAATTTCCCTGTTGTTCATAAGGAATTTCTTACAATTGTTAAAGCTATACCTAATGGTCTTGTTCACTTAATGAAATGTCATCCATCATTTGAAGTGATTGTAAAAAGGGAGCCGATTTTTTTGGTTGATGACAAGTGCATTTATGACCCAAAATGAAATAATAAAATTATAAGAAATGTGTTTCAGTCAGGGAAAAGAATTACTCCGAGGGGAATTTTTTTTTAGAATTCTTTCATAGATAATTGGAAAAAAGCATGGCTCTTACCTTATAAATTCTGTCCCCAACAAAGTGTAAATAATTACATTTAAGATTTTGCATGATATATACCCCACTAATGAGATTACATCCAGATTTGGTAATCCTCATCTGAATTGTAATTTCTGTCATTTCAGTATTGAGTCTATTGATCATCTTTTTTTCAAATGCCCCCTTGTTAAGGAAATTTGGTCCGAGGTGTCAAAATGATTTTCTTCAAAACCCAATGTAGACATTAATTTAACTATGTGTGATATATTTTGTTATTTTTCTCATTGTAAACATAACATAGAATATATAGGAAATTATTTATTTTATTGGGAAAATATTATATTCATAAATGTAAATTTTCTTCAACATCTCAAATTACATAATTTTCTTTGTGATTTTAACTACTTAATTATAACACTAAAAAATATTAATACCAAAAAAAAGTGTCAAATTTGTGAAACTGTAAAATTATCTGCTGAATGTTACATAATTTAGATTTACTACCTCTGTATTTTTTTGTTTTGTTTTATCTATTTATTCTTATTTATTTTTTCTTTGTCTTCCTATATTATTTCTGTATTCATAATTCCCAAATTTGTATACAGTGGTTGATTACTTGCATAACAAATAAAACATAAAACGAAGCCCCGCCTTCTGACAAAAGAGCCAATAGCTATCGGTAATCAGCATGTCACTGCTCTGCCGTTAGACCATCCGGTTGCTATAGAAACAGTCAATGGCTCTGAGACGTGCAGTTAGGACCGATTTCAAAATATGAAATTTAATCATAAGCTTAGTGAACAGTTTTGGAGAATTTGATGTTTCCCCATTCAAAGAGATAGGAGCTGCACTTACATGCCCGAGAGGCGTTTCAGAGATGGACGCCGAGTGACATGACTTGCCTTAAAGGACTTTGGTTGTATAACTTACCTTCAGAAAGGGCGACTGCACACCGCATTAAAAAGAAATGATCATTCATGTTTTCATAACTGCTGGACAAATTCAAAAACTAAACTAAAATTAAATCATCTTTGATAGCAAGGGGACCCCTGGTGTTTTGGGGGCCCTACGCAGCTTGCGTATAGGGAGGATCGGCTCTGGGCGGACCTGCCAATTCTGGTATTCTCTGGCAAATCCTTTTCGAGGGTTGCCTCTCCAGTGCACCTGTTGTCACTTTCATTTGCACCAAAGCAGTTAAAACACATTCACCATCACTTATGCTTCCTAACTGGACAGAAATATCCTTTGCTCATATTAGGGAACAAAGAATCATCACAGTATAAAACCAAGTCAGTTAAACTTCAGTGTATAGGGTACAGAAATGTCACAGAGAGAGATATGCAAAGCATGGCTAGTCTTGCCCAGCACATCATCAATCATCAGTTTGTAGTTACTTTTTGCACATTTCACAAAGTTCCAGTGGTAATCAGTAATTCACACCACTGATTTGCTACTTTACTTGTTCCCCTCTCTCATTTCCTCCAAATCAGCAATGCCGTGTTTGTGTAAAACAAATAACACCCACATAACCTTATTTCAAGACACAGGAACAATTCTACAGTGATTTTGCCATTACAGATATATAGGTTGTTTTAGAAATGTATATTAAATAAAAAAAAATAAAAAATATTCTTACACACACTGGAATAATCTGGTAAATAGTCTTGCAATTTATTATGAGAGAATGGACAAAGGAGCATGACATCTAGTGGTATGAACTTGAATAGCATTTATTATCAACCAAGAGCTGTTAAGAGTATGTTTTGGTGGCACAATAATTCTGGTACTGGACAAACAATACACATTCATACCTTAAAGAATCCACATACAATACATATTAATTTGTTATATTTAATGTTGACTGTACCACCACACTTAATACTGTATATTAGTCACTCATTCCTGTGGCAGCAGTGCACTTAATATTTGCACATGATATGGCTTAAAGAGCTATTCACTTTTAAATGTTAATCTTGCAGAGCTCTATGACTGAGCGAAAGGCCTCTATTTGTTTTCGACTGATTACATGAATTGTCACCATTAGTGTTTAATGCATTTTAAGATCACAGTTTGATAGCAACATGGTTAAACAGGGTAAAATAAAATGATACATATTTATAATGCAAGCTTGTGCATAGCGAAACAGATTTATGTCCACATGCTTCATGCAATTCCCAAAACATACGCATTTTACATTAAATGCCTAGATGTGTTGATACTTAAATTGTGTAGAAAAGTCTTGTAACCAAAAGTTACTGATGTATGAAACCGCTACAGCCGTAGGTGGGTTCTTCTTCTATTAAAAGATTTAACTGTATATATTGGTAATGTACATAAAAAAAGATTTGCTTAAAAAGCACAAAGAAAATCCACATTATTCCTTAGTAATTATTTAAAGTGAATATACAACAGATTGCAGACACAAAATGTTTCTTAAATTTAAAAGAAGCCTTTGCTCTTTTTCAGTTTCAGCTGTTTCCAGTTTGGGAGGGCATTAAATTCATCCCGCGTCATATCCAAAACACTCTGCAAAACAAATACAATCTGTATTAACATAGATCTGTGCTAACATCAGTTTGCAGAAAATTATAGGTTAATATGACTTTCAGACAAAAAAAAAAGCCACACTGGAAAACTATTAAACCAACGTGAGCATTTGCTGATCTTTGACACTTTCCTTGATAACCATTTAAGACTAAACTATTGACCCTTAGGGTAGGTTTTGAAACAGTTTTGCTTAGTAAAGGGCTTGTGTGAACATCTTTAGGTGGAGTTGTTACCTGAAAGTCTTTATCTGACAGGTAGCTCTCGAGGCGCAGAGGGTCCACTCCCTCTGGCAGAGGTTTGGAGCTGAGCTCCTCAATTGTGTACTGCTGCCTGCTGAGTTTAGACAGAGCATCTTTAACCAGGATCACTTTATTACGGGCTCCTTCAACCTGCACAAACATTCCAACATACAGTTTTATCATACATAGGCTTCAATATTAAAGCTGTATTGAAATCGACCACCAACTATTCAGATATTAGTCATATATGAGAGTGCTTATACGAAAATGCAGAAGTTAAATCTGTAGTTTTAACAAAAGCCCTGGAGTTTTATTTGTCTGCGAAAGTCCACTGGATGATGCAAAAATCACATGTTGCATCATCTGACAGACTTTCTTGACAAATAAATGGATATACCTGGATGCAGGTAGCATGGAGAAGTACACATTGTTCATTTATATAAATTATTGAAACTGTAACAGTATAAAGCTGGTTGAAAATGTACAAACATATCCTTTAATAACCACTTTTGAAGTTAGTAATAATTTAATGTCAGGATACAAGTTTCACTTTTACTAAATCTGGTATGTTTTAGAACCTTGCAAAGGAAAGTCACAGAGTAAATCGAGACACAGGCTGCTTTACAAAGAAAAACTACTTTGTGCCTAGATTTCTGAAGCTGACTTTTAAATATATAGGTACAATTTTATGTAGAATTTTATGTTTTGGCAAGAGTTTTTTTGACAGTACCCATATTCTAACATTTATTATTATTATTATTATTTTAACACATTATTCCTCTGTTCTCTTTACTACTATGGTATTATGAAAGCTATGGGTGAGGTACTGTACCTGCACTTTACTATTTGGGTCTTTCTCCCAATAAGGGAAGATGTTGGTAAAAGTGAGTGGTTCTGCACCAGCCAGGATCAGGTAGGCCTGAGGAGGCCGTCTGGAGTTCTTCTCTGAAAAACAAACACAAGAAAGTCAATATTACACAGCAAAGCAATTAAACATGCACAAAGAGGTAGGTTTACACTCTTTCATCAGATTATGCTTAAAGGTTTAAAAAAATCCATATCCATATACAAAGCAAGCAATTTTCTTTTTCAGGTGAACTATTCTATTAAGCTGACAATGTGTAAAGTAATTAAGTAAAGGTCAGACCCTATCTATCTAATTTTTAAATAAAACAAAAATGAATAAAAAATCTAAATATCTAAAATAATTAATAACTTTTTTAATTAATTAAATACATTTGGCTGAGAAATTACCCACAAAAGATCATTTAAAGCCATTACTGTGTGACATGAGAAATAGATATTACAAAGTATCTTTAGAGAGATTTTTTTTCTCATTTTCTTTTTCCATTTTTAATTTTTGGTCGAACTATCCTTTTAATAATTTTTTTACTAATATGGATTTTTTAAAATTAATATGTAAATATGAAATACTTTTTTTATGAAATTATACTCTAAATAATAAACTAAAACTGCCAGTAGGTGAAGGTAAATGTCTTGAGTCACTGAGTTATTAATTCATTCAAACGTCTGATTCACTCAGTAATGAAACAAACGTAGACGTCACGTCGGATGACCGACGAATTGGGATCTCGCTTAGAGAGACCAATCCACTTCGAGTGTAAACTAAATGAGCCAATGCACATTGGCATGCGATTATTGCATCCAGCTGCCGCTGATCACAGCGTGACTATACGTGGGCAGCAGATGCAGCGCATATTCAGGTTTTCACTGGGGAGCCGACCCGGTGACCCGGCTGCTCAGCAGTGGTACAGGAGCTGTGGCGACGGGACGTGACATCTCCGTTCCCTCCTTCAGGGAACGAGGGTTACCATGCGTAACAGAGACGTTCCCTTTCAGTCGGTCACTCTCGACGTCACGTCGGATGACCGACGAATTGGGATCCATACCAAAAGGCCACAGATACTGCCCCTTTCAGTGTCCTGCGGGAGCCTCCTGCGCCCCAACTTTTTGGCGCAGGGCAGGGCTTACCACAAGAGGACCAGCTACTGTTGCTATGGCACTACCCACTCAGTAAAACTGGATAACACTGGGAAAACATACCCAATCTATTTGGACAGGGACGTTACGGAAGCTCCAAACTTCCCGAATGAGGTTTCGGAAGCAATACACATATGAAAATCCCTTAGGTGCATATGGAAGAATGAAGGTGATTGTAACCCTCTTGGAATGGCATAAGTCTGCCGGGGAAACACGGGCTCTGAGGTTATACCGTGGACTTTACACATATGGGTTCCACTTAGGTCTTTCATATGGAACCCAGCTTTCTACCGGTTCTCGAGGATTCAGCGTGTGAAGGCCTGGCGCCGGACGCTCCGTCACGTCTGGCTGCCGAAGGGACGGAGGAGCTCAACAGGGTCTACTATACGGACTATCTGGAGCAGTTTTAGCAAGCCGACACAAAACCGGGGCCTCTCAGTGCCTCTACCAGTTTGAGGTGAGAACACAGGAGGATACCGGCTACACACGAAGGCTATAGAATCTAGCAAATGTGTTGGGGGTCGCCCAGCATGCAGCTCTACAAATATCTGTCAGAGAGGCTCTATGAGCCAGCGCCCAGGAGGATGCAACATTTTTAGTTGAGTGAGCTCGCAACCTGAATGGGCAGGGCACACCCTGTGCCTGATAAGCCAGGGTGATGGCATCCACAATCCAGTGGGCCATCCTCTGCTTAGAGACGGCATTCCCTTCTGCCGGCCTCCGTGACAGACAATGAGCTGGTCTGAGGTCCTGAAGCTTTGTTTCCGGTCTACGTAGCACCTTAAGGCTATGGGACAGAGCAAAGCTAGGCTGGGTTTTCCTCCTCTGGGGGCAGCACTTGCAGGCTCACCACCTGATCTCTGAAGGGAATAGTGGAAACCTTGGGCACCTGTGTGCAGTTCCCCTACCCTCTTGATGGAGGCCAGTATAAGTAGGAGTAGAGTTTTCATTGACAGAAACTTCAGCTTGACTGTCTGCAAAGGCTCAAATTGGCCCTGCTGTAGTGCTTTGAGCACTAGAGTCAGGTCCCAAGAGGTTATAGAGGGGGGCCGTGGAGGATTTAGGCTTAGCCTCCCTAAGGAACCTGATGATCAGATCATGCTTCCCCACCGACTTCCCTTCAACGGGGTCGTGGTTAGCAGCAATTGCAGTGACATAGACTTTAATAGTGGAGGGAGACAGCCTTCGCTCAACCCTTGCTTGCAAGAGGTCTGGAGCGGGTGCCCCGTCTCTTAGTCAGTAGATCCTTCCTCAGAGGAACCGGCCAAGGAGGGGCTGTTACGAGGAGCATTAGTTCCGGGAACCAGATCCGGGTGGGCCAATAGGGCGCCACTAACAGGACCTGCTCCTCGCCGCCCCCCCCCCCTACCCCCCCCTCCCTGACCTTGCACTGTATCTGTGCAAGAAGGCTCACTGGGGGAAATGCATATTTGCGAAGGCCCCACGGCCAGCTGTGTGCCAGAGCATCCGTGCCAAGTGTTCCGTCGGTCAGGGCGAAGAACAACTGGCAGTGAGAGGTTTCTGGAGAGGCAAACAGGTCTACCTGAGTGGCTTCGAAATGTCTCCAAACCAGCTGGACTGTCTGGGGATGGAGTTGTCATTCTCCTGGGAGCGCAGCTCGAGACAGCTCGTTGGCTGCTCGGTTGAGCAGCCCAGGAATGTGAACAGCACAAAGCGACCACCTTGTCGGTTGATGTATGCCACAGTCGCAGTGTTGTCTGTGCGAACTAGTACATGCTCGCCTCGTAAGCGCCCTCTGAGACGGTTCAAGGCAAGGCATACTGCTAGCAACTTTAGGCAGTTGATGTGCCAGTGCAGTTGGGGCCTCGTCCAAACCCCTGACACTGCAAGCCAATTGTACGTGGCCCCCCAACCGGTGGTTGAGGCATCCGTGGTGAACCATATCATTCCTTGAGACCTTGTTTCTAATTGTCAACCCCTGCCCAGAGAAACACAAGGTTTGACCACGGGGTGAAGGTTTGGCAGCAGGCCGGTGTAACTTGGACCCGGTAAGTGCCGCGTTGCCACGCCCACCTTGGGACTCGGCTATGGAGCCGGTGCTGAAGCGGTTTCATATGAAGCAGTCCCAGCGGTGTGAAGCCCCAGGAGCCTCTGAAATTGTTTCAGTGGGACCGCCATCCTGCTCTTTAATGTATTCAAGCAGTTCAACACCGACTGAGTATGTTCCTGCGTGAGGCGTGCTGTCTGTTCGACCGAGTCCAACGCCATACGAGAAAAGAGATCCTCTGCGTCGGGGAGAGTTTGCTCTTTTCCCAGTTGACCCGAAGGCCCAACAGGCTGAGGTGTGAAAGCACCAAGTCCCTGTGCTCGCACAACTGATCCTGAGACTGAGCGCGTATGAGCCAATCGTCAAGGTAGTTGAGGATGCGAATGCCCTGTTCTCTCAGGGGAACAAGGGCCGCCTGCGCAACTTTCGTGAAGACACGGGGTGACAGGGACAGCCCGAAGGGCAGGACCTTGTACTGATATGCCCGTCCTTCGAACGCAAACCGCAGGAATGGCCTGTGGCACGGAAGAATCGACACATGGAAGTATGCGTCTGTCAGGTCGATTGCTGCAAAACAATCTTGGGGACGGATGCACCTGAAGATGCACTTCTGCATGAGCATCTTGAACGGGAGCCCGTGAAGGGCCCGGTTCACGATGCGCAGGTCCAAGATAGGTCTCAACCCACCGCCTTTCTTGGGTACAATGAAGTAAGGGCTGTAAAACCCCCTCCTCATATCGGCTTGAGGGACCGGCTCTATTTTTGCCAGCAGGACTGCGATTTCTGCCCGCAAGACAGAGCTTTGATTTCTTTGTGCAAAAAATTATTCTCCTAGCTTCGTAACTTTACAGTTGAACCACTGATGTCACACGGACTACTTTGTCGATCATCTTGGTACGTTTCTGGACCTTGATTGTGTTAGGATCCTTGCTGTCTATGGGAGGGACAGAGAGCCCTCATATTTAATCAAAAATATTTTAAATTGTGTTCCGAAGAAGAACGAAGCTTTTACAGGTTTGGAACGACATTGGGGTGAGTAATTAATGACAGAATTTCATTTTTTTTGGTGAACTAACCCTTTAAAAAAGATGATAAATCATCAGTAAAACTTTAGATTAGGTGACACTATTTACTATTAACTAGTTGTTTATTAGTATGCATATTACTAGCATACTGGCTGTTTATTAGTACTTATAAAGCACATATTAATGCCTTATTCTGCATGGGCATATTTTAGATCCCTTCCCTACCCAATACTAAACATAACTACTACAACTACCTTACTATCAATAAGCAGTAAATTAGGAGTTTATTAAGGCAAAACAACACATTAAGTGTTTTCCTATTCTAAAGTGTTACCAAACCATCCTAGAGGGCAACACTCCTTTTCCTGACCTCTGCCCTGAATGAATGAGTTTTATATGGTAATGTATTTTAAGACCATATATGTAACCATATGTGTGTAATGTATATATGCACGTTTATTAAAAACTACATATAATTATATATATATATCAGATTATATAATATATATATTGTGTGTGTGTGTGTGTGTGTGTGCGCAAATATTTGGTAGGCTTATACAGGATTTTATATAGGTTTATACCAAATATGAAATACCCATAGTAAAATTAGTAATATATATAAAAAAATACATAAAATAGTTTATTATATGATAATTTAGGTAACACTTATAAACGACAATATGAATATATTAATATACAATATATAATTATTTTAGTATGATAAATGTACAGAGTGGGGTACTGCAAGTATTTTCAGGAGAACCCCCCCTTAAAATTTGTTCACTCGTTTTTAATATGCAGGAACAGAAAAGGCAAAAGAAAGCCATTTTTGGCTAAAAATCATTTAAGTACATTTTTTTTTCCTCATTAATGTACACACAGCACACTATATTGACAGAAAAACACAGAATTTTTCTGTGAATCTTTGCAGATTTATTAAAAAAGAAAAACTGAAATATCATATGGTCCTAAGTATTCAGACCCTTTGTTTAGTATTTAGTAGAAGCACCCTTTTGATCTAATACAGCCATGAGTCTTTGTGGGAAAGATGCAACATTTTGTCACACCTGGATTTGGGGATCCTCTGCCATTCCTTGCAGATCCTCTCCAGTTCTGTCAGTTTGGATGGTAAACGATGGTGGACAGCTATTTTTAGGTCTTTCCAGAGATGCTCAATTGGGTTTAAGTTAGGGTTCTGGCTGGGCCATTCAAGAACAGTAACAGAGTTGTTGTGAAGCCACTCCCTTCGTTATTTTAGCTGTGTGCTTAGGGTCATTGTCTTGTTGGGAGGTAAACCTTCAGCCCAGTCTGAGGTCCTGAGCACTCTGGAGAAGGTTTTCGTCCCATGATAAGGATGTTTTTTTTAGGAAACTCCATGCGGGCTTTCATGTGTCGTGCACTTCCGTCGGGCCACTCTGCCATAAAGCCCCGCCTGGTGGAGGGCTGCAGTGATGGTTGACTTTCTACAACTTTCTCCCATCTCCTGACTGCATCTCTGGAGCTCACAGTGATCTTTGGGTTCTTCTTTACCTCTCTCACCAAGGCTCTTCTCCCCGATTGCTCAGTTTGGCCGGACGGACAGCTCTAGGAAGGGTTTTGGTCGTCCCAAATGTCTTCCATTTAAGGGTTATGGAGGCCACTGTGCTCTTAGGAAACCTTAAGTGCAGCAGAAATTTTTTTTTGTAACCTTGGCCAGATCTGTGCCTTTGCCACAATTCTGTCTCTGAGCTCTTCAGGCAGTTCCTTTAACCTCATGATTCTCATTTGCTCTGACATTCACTGTGAGCTGTAAGGTCTTATATAGACAGGTGTGTGGCTTTCCTAATCAAGTCCAATCAGTATAATCAAACACAGCTGGACTCAAATGAAGGTGTAGAACCATCTCAAGGATGATCAGAAGAAATGGACAGCACCTGAGTTAAATATATGAGTGTCACAGCAAAGGGTTTGAATACTTAGGACCATGTGATATTTATTTCAGTTTTTCTTTTTTAATAAATGTCAACAATTCTGTGTTTTTCTTTTAATATGGGGTGCTGTGTGTACATTAAGATCGGAAAAAAATTACTTAATGATGTTTTAGGCAAATGCTTTTTTGCAATATAAACAAAGAGTGAAAAATTTAAGGGTGTCTGTATACTTTCCGTACCCACTGTATATTAAGACCATATAGGTGAACAATATATGTGTAATTTATATATGCAAGTTTATTTAAACAACATATGCAAACATTCAGTAGGCTTAAATATGATTTTATACAGGTTTAGACCATATATGAAACATCCATAGTACAATTTGTATATATACATACACATTTATACAATTATTTCTATGATGAATATTTATATGGTACTGTGTGTTAAAACCATATTTGTTAACAATATATGCCTCATTTATATATGCAAGTTTATTTAAACAGCATATATGCAAACATTCTTTATGCTTATGAGATTTTATACAGGTTTTATGCCATGCTTGAAATACCCTTAGTAAAATTATTATATACACATATTAAAAATATACAGATTACAAATATTTATATAAACTTAAACTTTTATATTGTACTGTATGTTGCCATACATGTGGCATGTGCCATGCATACATGTGGACAATATATACATCTAATCAGTGCTGGGAAGGTTACTTTGTAAATGTAATAGGTTACAGATTACAAGTTACCCTATTTAAAATGTAATAGTAGTGTAACTTGTTCAGTTACTTTATTAAAGTAATGTAACTGATTACTTTTGATTACTTTTTGATTACTTTTCTAACTGTTTGCAACTGTTAATCATTTTCAAACATTTGCACCATGCAAGGTTAGTGCTCAACACTGTCAGACTTTCAAAATCCTTCATCACTTGAATTAAGATGATCAAATTTGAACACATCCACCACAAAATCAGACTTTAGTACCACCTTTTACTTTGAGATTGATCTGAAGTTCAATGCAGATTTAAAATAATAATAAATAGTTTACTGATACTGTTTTTGAAACCAAATCTTTGCATAACTACAGGAAACTGCATCTAACAATGGTTTGGAAAAAATAGTTAATTAAAAAATAAATAAATAAAAGCATATACATCAACTCAAATACGGTTATCTAATAAGCATGTGTCCTGTTCTGTGTACTGAATTCCTGAAACATTGGTGTCTTTTTGAAACATTGGTCTCTCTTTGTATATGATATGATGATAGTTTTTTCAAAATAAGTAAAATGCACATGAAGTGACTCAGAGCAGTTCTAGAGATTACGTTTATGTGTTCGGTGGGGTGACTCATGTACGCATAGATAGAGGCTGAAAACTGCGTAGTAAATGAAACCGCATGTCTGTGCCATTAATTTCCACGAGGGGCGGACTGGGAAAAAATTCAGGCCGGGAAATCTCACACTCATACACCCACAACAAATTCTGAAACATGGACAACCCTATTTTTTGTATGAACCTCACATAAAAAAAAGGTTTAAATCCTTAGGTTGGGGACATGCTAAATTATTAAAAGTTCTCTCCTGAACTGCACCTTCACTTCCATTTTTCTTTTCAGTCTCTTTATTTTGCCCTGATATCTATCTCTCTCATGACTTTAATACTCAAGATTTAACAAAACTATACTTTCTAAATTGCCTACATGTCAAAATTAGTACATCACTACAATATCTTTATAGAAAAATCCTACTGAACATGAGTCATGTTTTACCCTTACAAAAATAAACCATGCTTTTATTATAGTAAAAGTACAGTAACCATGTTTTTTTTTTTTGGCAAATGGATTACCATTTGTATTTATTTTTACTACAAATTCCATGGTTAAACTATGGCTAGTGTAGCAAAAACCATGGTTAATTTGTGGTTACCATGGTTTAACCATTTTGGATTTATAGTAAAATCATCATTAATTTTCGTAAGGGTTGTGTTGTTGTCTGCCCTAGCTCCTCCTAAACCTATTATAAAATATGATTATTTGTCTGCTAAATGACTACTGTAACATTACAATAGATAATAAAGATTGTCCTTTATACAGTATTTTGTGTGATGACTGATGAGCAATGGGCTGCTGCGTAAACAAAGACAAAACTACAATAGCATATTTACAGATGAAACTGACCTGCACTTGAAACCCTGAACAGTAGTTTTGCTTCTTTGCTCCATCTGTGAGTTTCCACAGTCCACTCCATTCTCTCTCTCCCATTGATTACTCTGATCCAAACCGTTTGGCGGAGGCACGGAGAGCGAGCGAGCCGAAGCATTGCCAGTCACGACTAACCGATTCATGATTTATTAGAGATTTAATTATCGAATGGCGAATTCGGAAATAATCGCTTTAGTACATTCGGCAGGCAATTATACAATAATAATATTAAAATAACGGGCCAAATCGGCTGCCAGGCCACCGGGAATTCTCCCGTTTTTCCACAGACACGCAGAACGTGCAGGATTCATATATTGTCTTTTTAAAGATCATTATTTTGTGTTTTTTGTGTAACAGAATATGTTGACATGTTTAATGTTCAAAAAACACATTATTTTTTAAATACTGTACGTTATTGTAGGTCCTCTATGCCCCGCCTCTCTCAAACACGTTGTTTTCAACAAAGCCCCATCCTTTGACAAGCGCAGTCTGCTCTGATTGGCCAGTTGACCCAGTGCATTGTGATTGGCCAAACACCACAAGCACGCGTTGGAAATGTAACGCCCCTTACCATAATCGGGAGCTTCAGCTTTCAAAGTAAATATCAAGACAGTTAATAATGTAGTTAGTTTTACCATCAGTTCAAGCCCGAAAGGGAAACAGAGTCGCGTGACAGACACAGTGATGGATGCAGTACACAAGCCGCGGTTAAGTCCGCTGACGTGCTATGATTTCTGACAGGCAGTTCACTCTCCTGTGATGTGACCCTGCTCCCCTCACACACACACACACACACGACGCGTTACTCTGCGATGCGCAAAACTCCGCATTTGAACGGCCAATAGCAAATACTTAAACTAATAACAAACAGTAGCTGATTCAGAAGCGCCAGATTGTCCTAGCAAAGTTGGAACTGACCTTTTTATTTTTTTTTTTTTTTTTTTTTAGAAATAGCCTTTTTGCACAGCCAGCCTTGTACTCTTCTATAAAATGCGTTGCACAAATTCGAACATCGGGGTTGTGCTGTTCTGTTGTAAATAAATTTTAACCAATGATTCCTCATTGCATCTATTTTTGGAAGGCCAAATAAAGTGCTTTCGCTTTCGCACTGAAATACACAGCGTCTCACTGACATGGCTGCATCAACACTACTGCTTTTCCTGAAACCACGCATTCTTTCTTTGTGTGAACATTTGGGCGGCATTATGCTACTATTTCCACATAGTGACGTAGATAGGTAGCGTGGCTGACTCTTTACTTTTATAAAAAATATCTCTTTGGATTTGAAACTTTCGTCTTTGCAACTTTTACAGATCTTCTTTATGCACCAAGTGCTTGTAACACTCCAAAGAGAAAGGAAAGATTGATATTGCATCATATGACCCCTTTAATAAAAAACAATTACTGTAATTCACATAAAGTTGTTTTTTTTTATGTTCCAAAGATTGTAGTACATTCCTAGTGGCCAAACTGACTTACTACAGGTGAAAGTTTGCCAATATCACCCTTACTGTACATACAGTACCGGTAAGTGGGGGTAGTGGGTCTTAGGGAAACCAATTACTGTATTGCACCAAAGAGGGTGTTTTCATGGTCGCAAAGGGGGCGGGGGGGGGGGGGTGGGGGGGGGGGGGGGGGGGGGGGGGGGGGGGGGGGGGGGGGGGGGGGGGTGGTCGTTAACATCCCAACAAAAAATACTAAAAAAAAAAAACACTCTATTATTCCATTTTTTTTCTTATTTGTAGTTACAAGACTGACTTACTACAGGTGACATTTTGCCAATATCTCCCTTACTGTATGTACAGTACATAATTATTCTTAGAAAACAATTACTGTAATTCACCAAATGGGTTTTTTTAAGTTCCAAAGGCTGTAGTACATTTGAAGTTACGATACTGACTTACTACAGGTGAAATTCTGCCAATATCTCCCTTAATGTACATACAGTACATAATTATTCTTAAAAAAACAATTACTGTAATTCACCAAAAGGGTTTTTTTTATGTTCCAAAGGTTGTAGTATGTTTGTAGTTACAAGACTGATTTACTACAGCTGAAATTTTGCCAATATCACCCTTACTGTACAAACATTACTTAATTATTCTTAGAAAACAATTACTGTAATTCACCAAAATGTTTTTTTCATGTTTTATATTCTTTTTTTTCATGTTCCAAAAGTTGTAGTATGTTTGTAGTTACAAGACTGACTTACTACAGGTGAAATTTTCACAATAACACCCTTACTGTATGTACAGCACACCAAATATTTTCATTAAAGACAAATTCACCAAAAGCTTTTTTTTTTCTTCTTCATGTTCTAAAGGTTGTAGTACGCTCCTAGTGGCCTTGGTTTCTACAGCATTTATTTTAGATTCTTATTTTAGTTATTTATTTTATTTTGTGTGTGTTGTGTGTGTGTGTGTGTGTGTACTGTATATATGGCTTTGAGGCACAATGTGTTATAATGTCACGGTTACCAAAACAGCAAACATGGTTTTATGAGGACACTTCCCGTGGTCCCCCCCCGCTCCCCCTCCCCCATAAAAACACAAGGGTTAAAAAAAAAAAACATACAAAACGGTGTTATGAATTCCAAAGTTGCCAGAGTTTCTGTGAGGTAGGGTTAGGTTGAGGGTGATAGAACAGTGTTTCCCAACCTTTTTTTAGTCGCGGCACCCTTTGTAAATTTTAACAAACCTGTGGCACCCTACAGAATTTAATTTTGTCACAATATTTGAATTTCTGTCTTCGATATGATAATTTGAAAAGTATTGATATTTGGTACAACAGGGAAGAACTCCAGAATATAATGTCATATAGATGTCAATGTAGAATGTCAGATATTTTTTAATATTATAAAAAAATTGTGTCCATCAATGGTGGCAATCAATAGGCTAATTTCTAATGAAAAGACCAATTGATATGACAGATTTTAGTGTATGCTTTTATACATATGTAAACATTATTTAATTACCATTATAACTAGCTATCTCACAAATTTTTGCTCACTCAGTGTTTTTTTTAATTTTACAGTGGGGTAATTTTGGTGCAGTAGCACGAGATAGCTTGATTTCAAACTTTGAATTGAATAAAAAATTACAAGTGAGCAGTCAGTAATAAAATAAAGAATAAATAAAGAAATTAACGACATGCCTTCTAATTAAATTGCTTTTTAGTTTTTCAGGTAGGTCTAGCAGTAGGGTTAAGATATTTATCCATTATATATCCGGATATTATCCAAATAATGTTTAGTCCTAGAAAGCTATTATTATCAGAACACACGAGCATAACATTGCGGTTAGCAGATCAATGAATGAGAGGGCAGCGTTACCAGAGTTGCCCATATACCACACCATGTTACAGCACAGTAAGGCTATTGCAGACAGAAACAATACTGTACTAGGCCTACATCGATGTTTCCTGTCAGCTCAATTTTTGAGTGGACTTTGCTCCGATGAGCACGAGTGGAGCGAGTGAGCGGAGCGCACACGCATAGAGCTGGATAACGGATAATACGCAGAGCGTCACACCCATACAGTCTATGGTCACACCACGTGAAAGTGAAACCTTAGCGGTGAACTAATTTTCGGCAGCCGAAATTTCGGTGCATCACTATTAATGGCGACATCAGAAATGGATATTATATAATAGATGCTTTTTTGGGGGGGAGGGGGGGGGGGGGGGGGGGGGGGGGGGGGGGGGGG
The DNA here is from genome assembly GCA_018155175.1 of Sinocyclocheilus anophthalmus. NCBI lineage: Eukaryota > Metazoa > Chordata > Actinopteri > Cypriniformes > Cyprinidae > Sinocyclocheilus > Sinocyclocheilus anophthalmus. Next base: position 26,278 of record JADLZN010008044.1, read on the forward strand.
GGGGGGGGGGGGGGGTGGGGGGGGGGGGGGGGGGGGGGGGGAGGGGGGTAACATATTTTCGCATTTATAAAATATTAAAAAAATTTATTTTTTTTACACGGCACCCCTGCTCTCGACAGACGGCACCCCGGTTGGGAAACACTGTGAAGAAAATACAGTGTTAATATACAGTAACAAAACTATTACCCCTATGGAGATCCCCCGTAAACCACAAAGACAAGTATGGTGTATTTATGTACAGTGCGAAAGGTGACTGCGACAGTACGGGTGATATTGGCAAACTGTAAACCCGTGCATAATTATTAGGCAAGTTGATATTCTGATCATATTTTTTTTTACCAAGCACATTTTTCAAATTCCAAACCACATCATTCTTAATAACTGTTTTGCCTCATTTTATCGGTAAAAGAAAACCTACCTAATAATTATGCATACCTGAATATATGAAGATTTTCACTTCCAGCCTTCATGGACAATTACATATCACTTCTAAATGATTAAATACAAAATTTAATAGTAGTTTATTAAGATTGATGGTGCTTTGAAATTTAAAATGTGCTTGGTAAAAAAAAAAATAGATCAGAAAATCAACTTCCAAATTAATGCATGCCCTGTACATACAAACACAAACACACACACACACAGTTTTGTTTTTGTGAAAAGTGGGGACATCCCATAGGTGTAATGGTTTTTATACTGTACAGACCGTATATTCTATTGCCCTACACCAACCCTACCCCTAAACCTACCCTTTACAGGAGACTTTGTGCTATTTCAGCTTTTCAATACACTCCATTCTGTGTGATTTAAGCGTTTTGAAAAGTGGGGACATGGGGCAATGTCCTCATAAGTCATCTTCTCCTTGTAATACCTATGTCATAACCTTGTCATTATACAAATGTATGTCCTCGTTTGTCACAAAAACGCGTGCACACACACACAGACACACACACAACACACACACACACACACCTTCCTACAGTAAGGTAATATTGGCAAAATCTCACCTGTAGTAAGTCTGTCTCGTAACTACAAATGTACTACAACCTTTGGAACATAAAAAACCCATTTGATGAATTACAGTAATTGTTTTCTAAGAAA
>JADLZN010008045.1:0-28861 GCA_018155175.1 Sinocyclocheilus anophthalmus
TAATATACAGTTGTGAAATGGTTTAGAAGTGCTGCACAAATCTGTTTCCACCACTTATGTCAAGCTCAGTTCATTCTGGAGTTCATGGCGAACGCGTGATAAGAAACTGCTCCCACGCAACTCTTCTATTATGACTTTTTGAGACATGACTAGAGTATGAGACTAGAGTACAGATCAGAGTCCTTGTCCTCCCCTGCCAAACGCCAACAAAATCTTCCTCTGTAACCATAGCAACGAAACCAACCTACATCTTTGTCTCGGTGCAGTGTGTGGAAAGTTGACAGATCAGTGTTGTTTGTGACGTGTCTGGCATTCTTATTTTTTTCACCTTGAGGTGCCAACTCTGTCAGATCTGGGCTCAGTCGTTAAATGTCTTAACTGAACAAATCATCAGTGTTATTGATGTAAATGAGTCATTTTAAACTGTTGAATGTGAAGCTTTGCTCTGTGGTCATTTTCTGTGTGCAATGCCTGAATGAATGGATTGTGTTTGTGTGTTTTTGGTTTTCTTTTCTGATGTCTTTTGATGAAAGCGTTCGTTCACTCTCTTTGATCTGTCTCACTTTCTGTCCATCTCACACCACCTGCTCTCCGTCACCTCTGCTTGAAAGATGAAAAGTATTGAGAAAGGGAAAGAGAAGACGTAAAAGAACTAGATTCATTTGAAAAACCATCTTGGAAATAGGGTGTAATGGATGGTTGCTAGGGTGCTAAATTAATAAATAGTGGTCTAAGTGTCTTTAGTGTATTGCTAGGGCACTGATAGATGGTCGCATAGGTGTTCAGAGTTTTTAGTGTGTTGTTATGCAGTTGCTAGGGTGTTTGGGTGGGATAGGGTGTTTTTTTGTTTAAAATGTGTTCTGAGTGTTTTAGCTCAGGTCTGTGGGGTTGTTAGGGTCGTTCTGGGGGGATACTAGGGTGGTGAAATAAGTGTCTGATGTTTCAGTGCATTAGTGGTTGCTAGGGGGTTCTGGGTGGGTGATAGGGTGTTGCTAATGTGTTCTGAGTGTTTTAGCTCATTGTTCTGTGGTTGTTAGGGTGTTCTGGGGGGATACTAGGGTGTTACTAAGGTGTTCTGATTGTTTCAGTGCATTATGTGGTTGCTAGGGTCTTCTGAGTGGGTGCTAGGCTGTTGCTAAGGTGGTCTGAATGTTTTAGCTCATTGTTCTATTGTTGCTAGGGTGCTCTTGGTGGATGCTAGCGTGTTACTAAGGTGTTCTGGTTGTTTCAGTACATTATGTGGTTGCTAGGGTCTTCGGAGGGGGTGCTAGGGTGTTGCTAGGTGTTCTGAGCAATTTAGCTAATTGTTCTATTGTTGCTAGGGTGTTCTGGGTGTATGCTAGGGTGTTACTAAGGTGTTCCGGTTGTTTCAGTACATTATGTGGCTGCTAGGGTCTTCGGAGTGGGTGCTAGGGTGTTGCTAGGTTTTCTGAGCATTTTAGCTCATTGTTCTATGGTTGCTATGTTAGTGAGTTTTGGTTATTAGGGTGTTTTGGGTGGTGTCTAGGGCTTTGTGGTTGTTAGTAGGTTGCTGTAGGAATACTAGGGTGTGTTGTGTTGGTACTGGGGTGTTGCTAAGGTGTTCTGTGCGTTTTAGCGCTTGTTTGTGACTTGTAGGTGATCTGGATGGTTGTAGGGCTGTGGGGTTAGGAGTTGCTATACGAATGCTAGGGTGTTCTGAGTTGTTGCTGGGGTGTTGCTAAGGTGTTCTGAGTGTTTTAGTGCATCCAGAACGCTGCTGCCAGAATTCTGACTAGAAGCTGAAAATCTGAGCATATCACACCAGTCTTTAGGTCCTTACACTGGCTTCCAGTTATTTTTAGGATTGATTTTAAAGTACTTTTATTTGTTTATAAATCACTCAATGGCCTAGAACCTAAATACATAGCAGATATGCTCACTGAATATAAAACCTAACAGACCACTCAGATCATTAAGATCGAGTCAGTTAGAAATACCAAGGGTTCACACGAAACAAGGGGAGTCCGCTTTTAGTTATTAGGCCGCCCGCAGTTGGAATCGGCCTCCAGAAGAGATCAGATGTGCTAAAACAATAGTCACATTTAATGCAGACTCAAAACTCATCTGTTTAGCTTTGCTTTATTGAATGAGCACTGTGCAATGTCCAAACTGATTGCACTATATTTTATGTATAATCATTTTTTATTCGTAACTGTTTGAAATTCATCTTAAACTCTCTATATATATATTTTTCTTTTCTTATGTTAAGCACTTTAAAATTACCATTGTGGCAAGGACAGTAACAAAAAAAGGGGAAAGACTTTTAACTTGTTACAAAAGATTTCCATTCATAAATGCTGTTCTTTTGAAACTTCTATTCATCAAAGAATCCTACACAAAAAAGTTATAACGGTTTCCCAAAAAATAGAAAAGTACATTTATATAATAATAATAATAATAATTAGAAGAAATGTTTCTTCAGAACTAAATCAGCATATTAGAATGATTACAGAAGGATCATGTGACACTGAAGACACTGATGCTGAAAATTCAGCTTTGCATCACAGAAATAAATTAATTTTGAAATATATTAAAATAGAAAAAAAAGTCATTTTAAATTGTAATAACATTTCACAACATTGCTGTTTTACTGTATTTTGATTAAATAAACGTGGCATGTTTAGCATAAGAGACTTCTTACAAAAAAATAAAACAGTAAATAATAAATAGGTGTGTCCAAACTGGCAGCGTTTATCTACATCTTTCAAAATTCAAAGAAAAAAGGGTAGAAGAACAGATTTCAATCTTTTTAACTTAACTATGAGTTAGACAAAAGAACCAATTAAAAGCACTGACACATTTTATGCCCTACAAATTTCAAATAAAAGTTTATTAGCCTATGTTTCACTATGACCAACTATTAGTCTCATGATCATTGACAGTCTTAGGACAGTGACAACAGATGGCTAAACTAACAGCTTAAAGCCTTGAGCAAAGACAAATCATAGGCCATTAAAAGTTAAAGGCCTCACACATATGCTGGTCTCGGTATGCAAACACCCCCTGTTGCTGATCATAATTAGACACTGCATGACACTTAACACATGACACTACAACTCAGCAAAAAGTTGTGTAAAAATGGAAATGTAGCACCAGAATACCTGTTTCTGAGTGACAGCAGGATGTCCCACCCGTCAAAATACTCCTAGGCTTCTCCGACCAACACGAAATGGTGTTACCTCGCCCACAACCACCCCGTCTCCACCAACAACTACAGAGACAATGTGTGAACTCTACAAATGACCTCTTTCTCCTTCCACAAAAAAACTGTATTGCACAGTTAATTCAACAAAGACAGATATAAAACCAAACAAATAACCTGCTCTTGGGAAATTACGATATATGCTGGAATACATAATCAGATTCCAAAACTTGAGCACTTGTTATTAACTGTTTTCAACATTGATAATAATAAGAAATGTTTCTTGAGCATTAAATTAGCATATTAGAATGATTTGTGAAGGATCATGTGACACTGAAGACTGGAGTAATGACATCTTTGCAGTCACAGTAATAAATTACATTTTAAAGTTACAGATATACAAGTAAATGAGTACATTTAAATGTGTGCTAAATGAATAATACTCACTTTAGTAAAGTGCAGAGCAGCATGAGTAGAACACTGCCCACCACACACAACACCAGCATGGTGGCCACGGTCTGCTGCCTGTGGTTAGTCGCCACCACAGCCAAGAGATCTGCATGTTCGCATCGCATACCTACAAAACCAGGATGACATCTACACAAACAAGACTGACTTATTATAACTGAAAAAGAGGGCTTTATAAAACTAAAGCCAAATATGAAAATATGCATGGGAAAACATGAGTATATTCAATAGATGTTAGGTAAAAGCATTTAATTCCAAAATGAGGAATCTGCCAGTATCATGCTCATAAAATCAATCAAATTAAAATTGACTATAATTCATTTGACATTTTGTGGTGAACTATGACATACGGATGTGGATACAGAGAAAACAATAAATTCGCTGACAACATTAGGACTCATACCAACTCAAGACACAAGCACCAACACAGATTTGAATACTGCTATTCTGCCACATTTATACACAGAAACGCAATTTAGGACAAAACATGCTTGTCTTGACAAGAACAGCTTAATAAAAACGCTGTCATTTATCCAAGTCAGTCAGCAATCAAAATGCACGTCAGACCGTTTAGCCGTTTAATCTCATTAGTATGTAAAAATATGTTTGTTTGTTTTTAAAATCTGACATCAACTACAATCATAGAATTAGAATTTCTGGAATCTTCTGAATATCTTTTTTTTTTTTTTTTACTTTTTCTTCAGTGATCAAGATTCAAAGCATTTGATTTCATATCAAAACTGCCATAGCAATGCTGACAGAGACAGCATTAAATAAAACAGCACTTATTCAGTCTCTATACCCTATAGCGACTAAAAATATATGGCAGAAAACAACGCAGGAAAAACACATGGAAAAAAATGTATATTCAGTTTGAAAAAAGACCATCTTAGAACTTACACGCATGCAGGTGTTTCCTCCAGTATGAGAAAGCGGCATGTGCCATGAAAACAGAAGTGGGTGTGGGAGTCCGGGCAGTCATCGAAGTGAGAGTGGACAGCGGCTGCTATAAATTCTTCAAGAACAGAATAAACAGAAGCTGGGTTTAATATGGACATAAATACCAATTGCTTGTTTAATAAAATATACATAAAGATCTATGCAAGAATTACTTAAAAATGTATTTGCAAATGTTATTGACGAGGACCACTATAATACCACTGCCCTATGAAATCCAGTTCTGTCATGACAACTCTCTGAAGATTTTTGCATGGTGATGGATATGACAATGTTAGTGTATTTGGTTTTGGCGGAACAGATCTGCTACGCTGCTGAATTGCTACTGCTGTTGGTTATTGCTGTATTTGAATATTATTGCTGCTGCAAGCACGTACAGGAACTTGCTACTGCCAATACTGCTGCTGTGAATATTAAGACATATGCTGTGATGCACAAGCAGCATTTGTAATAACCAGTAGCAGATCTATACAGGTGGAGATGGGAAGGTGGAGGGTTTCAGAGCCAATCTTCCGGGACACACCAAGCCGATGGTGTAGTCAGAAGATAAATGTCAGATCACAGCTATAAAAGTATCTGTGCGCCATTCCAAAGGAGAAACCAAAACTCGTATATCGAGATATACGCCGATATACGAAACGTAAACAAAGCAGCGATTGCTTACCATTTTGAATATCAGTAACTTTAATAATTTTAAGTGGCTCATGTTGTTATGAAAATATTCACATATTGGAATGCTTGGGAAAGACCAAGTAACATTAGAACGGCCTTCTGTCTGTGCCGCCTTCACTTACTTACTCATTTTCATCACTTTTGCTTTATTCTCAGGCACGGACTCGTTCATATCAGAGTTCTCATTCGCACCAACATGTTGAATCGGGCAAAGTGCTGCTGACATGAGGAACACAACAAACAAACTAGCCCGACAGACGCTCACAGATGGCCGACCGTCGGCTTGGTGTGTCCCAGGCTTAAAAGCATGCTGCGAAATGCTCTAGTGGATGCTAACCTGCTATTTAAATGTAAAGCAGCAAGCTTATTGGCTGTGTATGCAACATAAACCAATCAGATTATGCCCAATAGTTTAAAGCTGTGAATACCATCATTTTGCATTAATGACCCATCAGCCTGCGCCATCTAGAGTTTCATGACAGAACTTGGCATTTCATCATAAATTTGTGAATAGCACACAAGATCATCATTACTGACCCCACTTTAACACAAACAGAATTATCTACTAATATTACATTTCCAGCCTTTAATATCATCAAGGCTAGAGCCAAATTAGTGATGTTTTGTGGAAGGCACTGGTGGAAACTGAAGAAGTGGAAGGACGAAAAGAAATTCCAAGTTCTCAGCCAATCAGTAAATTGTATATTTAAATTTATATTTACAATATAAAAAATAATTTATTATCTGGAAGATCACAAAGCCATTTAGATTTAATTTTTTCAAGACTTGCCGGTTTCTCAAACTCTATCCTCCCTAAGGCGCACTTTTGATCTAAAGAAAGTACAAAAGCCGACATGGTGTAAGACAAGAAAAAGCAAGACTTAGCCAGGACTACCGGTCAAGATCTGAGGGGCTTTCTTGAAATTGACAGATTCCCGTTTCTAATCATTGTGAGCTTTGTCTACAGGATAAATCTGTCTGGAGTATAATGAATAAAAAAAAATCTATTTTTAATGGACAATGACTAAAATCTTCTGTCTTTGTTTTAGCAGCCTACTATTACCATGTGGCCACTTCTAGCATTTTTTTATGATTTGAGGACAAAATAGAATCTAAACTTTCTTATTTTTTTTTCAAAATACAGTCAATGAAAATACTTAAAGTTGTGATGAAACATAAGTAACAACATATTTCTTGCGTATTCTTGCACACATCTAAGTGTAAAAGATTATCGAAAAGAAAAAATGTTGGATGGGTGCTTGGTTCTATCCGTCGGTTGTTGATAGGATTTTGAGATGTGACCACAGCACTGAAAAATGAATACACTATTGCAGATGATTGTTGAGGGGCAGGGTTAGCAGACAAAATGATTGGCGGTGTCTGGCATACATCACCATTAAGAAGTCTGTCATTTTCATGGGAAGATCAAGTTTTGACACATTGATTAAACATTACAAGGACAAAAAAAAGTAAAAAAGAAAAAACATATACATGGGGAAAAAACATTCACAATAGGATCTATATCTGTCAAACTTAGAAAAAGTTGACAACCTCTAGATGTCAAACTAATTATTATATAATCCTAAATATTAAATGTTAATTTGATATAAATTAAACATTTCTAATATTTTCTGTTTAATTTCTGAGGCTGCAGTCTAACATTTAATATACAGTATATATATATTCCATATTCATGGAATATATGAATTCTTGTTCAGAAAAATACACACTGGATTTCAGTCTATGAAAGCCAAAATGAGTTGAGCATAAAGGAAAAGGCAGACAGAGCATACTTTTGACACGTGTAGTAGTAGTGGTTGTCGTCGTGCTGGAGGTGGTTGTTGTGGTAGTTGTTGTTGTGGTGGTTGCAATGGTCGTTGTTGAGTTAGAATTCTCTTGCACCTGCCCATATGTAAAAAGGGAGCCTACAAATCAAACACAGCAGCACATATAAAAAAAAAGTACTACAATGAAACTCTAATATCGCTGAGAACAGCTAAGTAGATTAGGATGAGGTGTTCAAAACTATTCAAATACAACTGCTACTGACTCTGTGACATCTAGTATTGTGAAAACCTTACCCAAATGTGAAAATGAGGATCCAACAAAGTCAAAAATTGCCAGACTCATGACCGTTACAGCAATGAGAAAACAGCGGAACAACAGCATCACACACTAGAGAGAAAAAGGCTTAAGTGGCGTCCAGTGCAAATGAGAAATAGCTACTTAAAGACCTCTTGCTTTAGACTCAGAGATCAATTAAAATGCCCTGGAACATCAGTGGGAGTAACTGACTTCTGACCTTCAGTCTATTTTAAGAGCTGCTAGAGAAAGACTGGGATAAATTAAAGTGGATTTGTGATGCGGATCTCTCCGCATACACAGGTAAGACACTGCCGAAGGAATCTTTGTCATGGCGTGCTTAATTCAATCGTACATTTACAGAAAATGGCAGAACCACCACAAATCACAAAATGTATCATTCTGCTCCAAAAGTTACCTAGCAAGAGAGTTTTAAGGCATCTTATATGCGTAGAATTGCACTGCAATGAGCTAAGTGAAAAAAAATCCAACATGACAGTTGAGTTAAGAAAATGTTTATTATAAATAAACGTAATTTAATCAGTACTGAAATTTCTGATATGCTTATTAGAGTACTGTACCATTAGCGTAGCAATACACTAATACCAAACTACTGTGAACAATTAGAAGAGCAACCCTTGCAGAGAGCTATCTGTACAGGGGTTAGAGTTGCTGTCTACATCGTACATCGTCTACATCAGAAACGAGTGATGGAAACGGCAAATTGCAAATAAAAATCCCTTAATTCGCAAAAAAAACGTTTTTACGCTCGCTCGAGTTGATTTTTGACTTGTGCGAAAAAGGGTTCATGCGAATAAAAGGAGATGGAAACGCATTTGCCGAGTAAATTCCTCCATGCGCATCAAAAAAGTCATGTGACTGTGCTATGGGATGGCAAAACCTAATCAGCGGACCCAGGGCCGCTGCTGGCCAAATGGGTGCCCTAAGCAGAATAGTATTGTTGTGCCCCCTCCTTCAAAAAATAAAAAAAAATAAAAAAACCTCCTATAGGGTGTCCACCATAGACCTTAATAGAACAAAAAGCGGAATAAAGAACTTTCCATTGGTGTAGTGTTTGTTAGGATAGGACATATTTTGCCGAGCTACACTAATTTGAAAATCTGGAATCTGAGGGTGCAAAAAATCTAAAATAGTAGAATCCGCTTTAAGTTGTCGCAAGAAGTCGTAGCAATGCATTTACTACTCAGACAATTAGAGTTTTGATATATTACGGTTGTAAGCTGTACACGACAATATCTGCAGGGTGGAACAGTGATGCGGTTACCGAAATTTAATAGTCGGCGGCAGTAGGGAGAAGTTAAGGATTCAGTTCTTAGCGGGTGTAGACCAAAACTCGACGTAAGGTTTCGACAAAATCATGATCTAGAAAGTCGCTGTTGCGTAACAAAAAGAAAGAGTATTGCTAAAAATATACCCAAGCGACTTAAGACTGGTTTTGTGGTCCAGGGTCACAAATATACTTAATAAGATCTCTCAATCGATTTAATGTTAAATGCTATTCATATTAATACATCCCGGTGTGGATTTACGGGTCACACTGAAATTGGTTTAATGTATATGTAGGCCAATATTTTTCCCGTTCAAGTTCAAGAAGTGCTGTTCACATCAAATCAACGTCGTGTCATGTTTTTGAAATCAGTTTGATTTGCATGTTTGACCTGTCTTTTGATGTCAATCTGATGTCTTTTCAACATAATTTGCCCACCGGGTTGTGCTTGGACCCCAATTATCCCAGCTTGGAGCTATAATTTTTTTTAAAAATATTGACAGTCTGCAAAAAGTAAAGTTAAACTTTTTAAGTAAAGGCCACGCATACTGATAGAACATCTGTCTAATGTTCATTCTTGTGCCACTAAAATGACTTGAAAGAGAGTCTGGTACCTCAAGGCATGTTCTTATTCTTTGTGCACAGGGCCTTTATGAAAATCCCTGTTAAATGAGAGGGCACAGTGTTTCATTGCGAAGGAAAACTGCTCAGAAAAGCTCATCGGGTTACAATAATGTTTTAGTGTCCACATGCCATGCAGCAATAACAATTCAATCATAAATACATTTATAAATTGACTAGATTAAACTCTTGTCGGAGCATTGTTAAGTTCGACATATTTGCTGCATAAAAAGAGCTGTGGAGTTTGAACCTGGTCACACCAACCCCATTCTTCCTCCTTCACCCTTCATCAATCAATATTTTAAATAAAATATATGAATTTTCAACAGAAAAATAAATTCCTGGTAGTAAGCATGTGTTTCTTCTGTGCAACACAAAAGGTGATATTTTAAAGAATGCTGGAAACCAAATAGTTTTGGTGACCATTCACTTTCATTCTAAGGACAAAAAAAACACTGAGACATTTCTCAAAATATCTAGGCCTACATGTAAAGAAAGTAAATCACAACGTTTTGACCAAGATGAGGTAAATAATTAATGACAGAATTGAACACTTTGTTATCATTGCAAGGGTATTCCTACTGAGGGTTTTCTTACCAGCTGCCGTTCCTTAACCATCATTGTACCAAAACCACTTACTGAGATAATGGGACATTTATTACTGGAAACCTTGCCTATATGCTTGAAAAATAAAACAGGTGCTTGCAATACAGATGCAATCACTCCGTCACTAAAAGTAGCTATTTATGGGGCATCAAGTCGTGTCAAATCAAATCAAATTTATTTGTAAAATTGTTTGCACAAGAAATTCGTACTGTTATGTTAATGCTTTACCATAGAGCATCCTGCATCAGGCAGGTTTAAAAACGCCCAGTCATGATCTAATGCATAAACATTTGCTTAAGATTAAAAGCACAGAAAGCAACAACACACATTATGTCCAGCTGATTTTAAAATTCCTTCAATCTTTACAAAATTTCTCTGAATCTGTTTGCCGAGTTAAGAACTTGCCTTCATTGTAGAAACAAAGCCATAAAAGATGGACGCTAAAGAATGGCTCTATATTTAAACTAAGCTCTGTTAACCTTGTTAATGACAGGAGCAAGACTACTGAGCCAGAGAAGCTGCTAGACAAAAAAGGACAGCAAACCACTGTTTCTTCAGTGCCTTGGATAAACACAGCACATTCTTCATACTATCAAGCTAAAAAAATCTGTACAACAAAGCAGAATAATTATATAACATTAGTTTGTCATTACTAATTATGAGAATGAAACGGTGGGTGTCAGGAGAGAAGTGGACCCCTAATGAGTGTCAAATCACGATGCTAAAATTATAATATAAAACACTACTGGAAAATCACATGCACAACATAAAATAACTGTAAAAGTTTATTCACAGCTCTCCGATTCAGTTCAACCTCTGAATGAAAAAGATTCTGATAGTTTGACTAAGTTTCCACTTGAGGCAATGTGGGTTATTTAGGCTAAACTTTTTCATACGTTTAACTCTAATATTTTGCTTCATTAATTGACGCATTATTTACATCTCAGAGTTACTTAATAAAAATAATGCCCGTAAATTGAATGAACACAACATGAAACACTTTTACTCACCGGTGAGAAGGAATATTGTATCCCAAAAAGCACGATACATCATTATAAGGCGTTTAAGTGACTTGCTGGTGAAGGATTTGCAGCGTCGTCTCTTTATTTTAAATCATTTATCTTTGCCAACATAGATGAGGGCACGCTCGTATTCTTTAGATTGGACAATATTACTGATAGTCCGTTGCACAGGTTAGAAATCTGACTTCCATAGTAACGCTGTGTATGTCTTCCTTCATAGTTTCATGTGTCCTACTCGACAAACGACGCCATGCCACGACTCAGGTATTTTGAACTTGAAGTCAAACTTGAGCAACGCCGTCTTACCACTGACGTCATATGAAGCCCTAACTATATATATTTATTTCTAATATTCACCATCACGAGATAAGTGGTAAAACATTGTTAACTACAAAACTACGTTACTAGTAATAATCACTCCTAGCACAGAACCCTCTCCACACCCTTGACATCCTTCTGTTGTGCGCGCGTGCGTTGATGGAGCTCTGATAATGTTGTATAACTCTTTTTTTTTTCTCGATGTAATAATTATTTTTCTTTTTTTTAAGTATGTAAAAAAAAAATGGACTGCGTTGATATTCAGAACTAACTACAGAGTGAATTAAGTTTTAAAATCATTGTTAAACGTTTACTAGAAACGCGTGAGATACAGCTCCTTATTATTGGTCAGTTATTTCTTTAGAGGGAGTAGGGTCCTGGTTACACTGACCTGGCAACATCTTATCTATATTTCTATTGTCATAAATGTTAGAAGTGGCGTGGCTTCTTCTAATCCACTCCCACAGGTATGCATATTGCCTAGTTAAAATGATTCAAGACTGGATTGATTTGGTTGATCGCTCTTAGTGGTCTGCTGTTACAACACTTAAGGGGAAGAACCCAAATGTCCACAGAGGTCTTAGGTCAGTTATGCATTTCTTTGTGTTACCTAAACTGATCTCAAGAGCATTTTTTTTAGCTTATCCAAAGAATGTATTAAATGCTAATTTATTGATAGGTCAACCAAAAACCTATTTTTGTTCCAGTGCAAAATTCAGGAGTGCCAAAATATGATAATGTTATGCTGCCCCCTAATGGAATATATGGAGAGGCTTAATATTATTACTGCTGTTCTATACCATAAACATTTAAGTAGCCTACATGTGATGATTGAATGTAAAACAAGCTAAATGTATTATTTCTAAAATAATTAATAAATATAAATAAATAAATAAATAAAAATCACACGTACATATCCGTTTTACAGTACCACACAGTTATATTTATATTCCGATAGGTGGAGTTGAACTGCAGTTTAATTCGATCTCATTTTCTTTCAAATGGACTTGGACTTTCATGTGGACATAGTGCCAATGTATGGTTTGTAAAGAGCAGGATAGATTAATACAACAGGAGTTCTCAAGAGAATTCGAAAATCTTTTACAACATTGTTTTATCTAGTCAAGAGGGTGGTTGGTTAAACTATTCTGAGGTTACTTATTATTGACATTTGTATACGTGTGTCATAGTCTCGAACTCTCTTTCTACGCACCGTTCTCAAGCATCAGTGTCTCATTAATGGCGAGCACAAACGACAACTACCTCTTTTATTCTTGGATTTCATCATCTGGATTCTTTAATACATATAAAGAGGACAGCATGACCACAAAGGAGAAGAAGGTAGACTGTTTATTGCTGGTGTTGTTTTTAGTCAGATTTTTGTTTTTAAATTAAATAAGTTGTGAGTTTCACTGTAAAGTCACATATAACTGCTACTAATAATTCCATTTGAATAAAATATTATTTTTAAAAATACTAAATAATAATTTATTTTTAAATCCATTTAAAACAAATTGTAAAAGGAAAACAGAAAGCAAAAAAAAAAAAAAAAGCACATCATGGAACTTTTTAAAAATACCTTCCCAGCCTATACACATAACGGTGACACTTAGAACCTCAATGTTTAATATAAATCAATGTACTAATTTAATTGTTATTTTTGATGTGAAGTTGATTTCTTTGTTTTGTCATTAAATGCCTGTTATTGTTAGTTTATTTGTCTACACAGGGTCGTGCATACACTTTGGTATTAATGGTGACCTCTACAGCTATTGGGGGAACTCTACAATATGGATACAACCTGGCCATAATGAATGCACCGACTGTTGTAAGTGTTTCATTAATTTTGTGTTGCGAAAGAGTAAAAATGTTTAAATTAATTTCATATTAGTTGTCTCTGTGTCTGTTCAGACCAGTTACCAGTTTTCTGTACTGTATTCCTTCCTGCAGTTCATTCAAAACTTTGTCAATGAGACATTTCTGGAGCGATGGGGAATACAGTTGGGGGTTTACGAGCTCACGCTGATATGGACCTTTATTGTTTCCAGTTTCTCATTGGGCGGCTTTATTGGGGCCCTGATAGCAGGGCCAATGTCAGTACGTTTTGGGAGGTACGGTTAATCTTGTTGTTGTACAGTATAATTTACATGATAAAGTTTATGTTCCATGCAAATTGTTTTATTCATATTTATTTAGACTTGATGATTTAAATGTAAAAAATTAGTAAACTTGAAATAAGTAATAAATCTTGAAAGTATGCCCTGTTATGTTCTTGTTTCCAAGGAAGAAGAGTATGTTGCTGAACAATGTCTTTCTCTTATCAAGTTCATTGCTTGCATTGTTAAGCCGAACAGCAAAGTCATTTGAGATGATTATCATCTCCAGATTTTTGGTTGGCATAAATGCAGGTACTGTGTATATATTTTACCTGCAAATGCAGTTTAATAGACCCTTTATATTTTGCCATTGAGATTACTAGTTTCTTCCTGGTATTATTATAAACCATATTCTCTGTTTCTATTCAGGCATCAGTATGAATGTACAGCCCATGTATTTTGGTGAGAGTGCACCTAAGCACTTACGAGGGGCTGTGTCCCTGTCCTCAGCTGTCTTCACTTCTTTTGGTCTGGTGTTGGGACAGGTGGTCAGTCTGAAGTAAGTTATATATTTGACGCATCTCTTACGACGCTAATGAGAGCGATTACCATTTCCTTATGTAATGTGAAGAATATTTTTAAATGTATTGAGTACTTTATGAGGTGCATTGAAAATACGTAGTATGCCAATGTTATTTGCCCAAATTAAATAGTCAAGTATGACTGAAATGACTGATTTTAAAATGCCTGTATTTTTTTCAGAGAGTTGTTAGGTAGTGAGCCGTGTTGGCAGTACTTATTGGCTAGTAATGCTATCCCAGGCTTCATCCAACTCCTCACCTTGCCATGGTTTCCAGAAAGTCCCCGTTACCTCCTCATTGACTGTGGAGACAAAGAGGCCTGCCTAATGGGTATGAGAGCCTGAGTTTTAAGTATTGGTGCAGTTATACTGTATATTGCTACATTCTTTGCAATACAGAGTATGACAGCCTCACTGAAGTCTACACTCTTGAAAAGTAAAGGTTTGATTCTGTGAATAACTTTTAACATCCATGGAACCTTTCAATGCACAAAGGTTCTTATAGTGGAAAACGGTTTCGTTATACAAAAAGAAGAAAAAAGATCTTTTAAAGACCTACCCTGTTGAAAAAAACAGCATTTGCTGGTTAGGTATGTTTTGAAGCATGCTGGTTTGAGCTGGTCCTTAGTTGGCCATGAGCTGGTTATAAGCTGGTTATGAGCTGGTCCTGAGCAGGAGATAGTTGCTTAGGACCAGCTTAAACCAGCTCATGACCAAATAAGGACCAGCTTAAACCAGCTGCCATGCGTCAAAACATACCTAACCAGCATACGCTGTTTTTTTCAACAGGGTCTCAAGGAAAAGTTCTTGGAACCTTTATTTTTAAAAGTGTACAGATAAAACAATATTATATGTACCGGTACTTCAATAACTTTTAACACTTTAAAAAAAAGGGATAATTCAAATTCTTTCCCAGAATGTCAAAGCTGCTTTTGGCCATACAATGAAAGTAAACCATTCGCTTCTTTTGGATAGAAAAAAATAGTACAAAACGTTAGATATCTCCTATTGTGTTTCACAAAGCATGTAATTCTCATGCATGATTATATAGCCTACATTAATCATGTTTGTTCCGCAGCACTGCAGCGTCTGCGAGGCTGTGAGGTGCAGAGAGAAGAACTGGATGAGATTCTGCAGGAACAGAATGAAACAAAGGGAGAACGTGCCAAACAGCCGTGGGAGCTCTTTACTGACCGCAGCGTCCGCTGGCAGCTCATCACTGTGGCGGTCCTGAGCAGTGCCATGCAACTGTGTGGTAATGACTCGGTGAGTTCCTGCCTCTGTCCAATTCTGTGTCATTATATCTTTGGCTCTTAGTTGGAAATTCAAGTGTAACTGGATCACCGGTGCATTGCTTCATAAAGTGAATGTTAACCCAAAAAAACACACCCAGCCGATCATGAGAATGAATGCTTATGTTGCAGGCTTTATGTTAATATTTGAAAGGGTCTTCATGATTCTGGGGGATAAAAATGCATGCAAACAGACACACAAAGCACTTATCAGAAGTTAAAATAGATTAGTTCATGTCTTAATATTAGACAAAATATTAAACTTATAATTTGTAAAAAATTTGTACTTATGTTCAAAAAAATTGGTGTTTTAAAAAAAATTATATTTCATTTATTATTATTATTAGTTCAAAAAAGTTCAAAAATGTACATAACTGTTAAATGTCCACAAAAGCAACACAACTGTTTCTAAAACTGATAATAAGAAATTATTCTTGCATCAAATGAACATAGAATGATTTCTGAAGGATCATGTGACACTGAAGACTGAGTAATGATGCTGAATATTCAGCTTTGCTTCACAGGAATTAATTATATTTTAAAGTATTTTAAAATAGAAAACAGTTATTTTAAATTTTACAATGTTATTGTTTTTACTGTATCAAATAAATGTAGCCTTGGTGAGCATAAGAGACTCTTTTATAAACATTAAAAGATCTTACTGACCACAAACATGAACAGTAATGAGTATAATTTTTATCTTCAAAAATGCTGAGTATTAATGTTATATATTCACTTCTAATATTGTGATAAAAGAAACATTTATTTAGTAAATTCCCTTAAGTTATTCAACATTTGTAGTTAATTGTTACCTGTTTAAAACCTTAGAAAAACATATTCGATTCTTTCCTGTAAATTAAATGAGGAACTAAAACAGCAAATTACTAATTGACTTGCCTTGCATAAATCTCTCCTGTACATAACACTTTTTTTACATAACTCAAAATGCTTCAGAAGTATTTGAAGTGTTTGTGTGTGTGTGTGTGTTTTGCACACTCAGAATTTCAAAAGATTAAGGACCATTTTTTTCAATCCTCAGATTTACTTCTATGCATCATATGTGTTCCAAGAAGCGGGTATATCTGCAGGACAGATCCAATATATGGCCATTGGCACTGGGATGTGTGAATTCACCGCTTGCATTCTATGTGTGAGTCTTCCATTAATCTGTTATCAATTATGTAACTGTTCCAGAACTGTACAGGCAATCCTTTGACCCACTTGCATAGTTTGAGTGAATTAATTCACCTCGAATTCTGGGCTGATCAGTCAGGGCTGGACAAACCCTTTAGTCCCTTTTGCCAAGATATAATTTGGTTGCAGAACATAGATTACCATTTTAATAGTGAAATTGAATAATTAATAATTCTGTGTAGAATGACAAGGCCACAGATTTAACATCTGTCTCTGTGTGTGTGTGTGTGTGTGTGTGTGTGTGCAGAACCTGTTGATAGAAAGGTTGGGTAGGAGGCTGATGTTGATGGGTGGCTATGTTCTCATGACAGGATGGGCTATAGTCTTTACTGTGGCTCTTTCACTTGAGGTGTGTATTATTCAATGTTGCATTACCCCTCTTTCCCTTTACCAGCACACACATACTGTAGTCATGTGAAAGGGTAGTAAAAGCTAAGTGCTCTGTGTACCCATAAGTACAAATTAACTAGACGAAATGACTAGCAACATGGCCACTATCTCTCTAATACATTAGAAGCTGTTGCCCACATCAAATTGAAAAAGGTAAGAGAAAAACGTACTGCGCCATGGTACAACAGTAATACCCATTCTCTCAAGAAAAAAATTCGTAGTCTTGAGCGCAAATGGAGAAAAACTAATTTGTAAGTTTTTAGAATTGCGTGGAAAAACAATACGTCCAGCTATAGACAGGCTCTAAAAGATGCCAGCGCCGAGCATATCCACAAACTCATAGAAAATAACAAAAACAATCCTAGGTTTTTATTTAGCACAGTGGTTAGATTAACAAATAACCAGACGTCACCCGATCTAGATATTCCTTCACAGTTTAATAGTAATGAATTTATGAATTTCTTCACTGATAAATAGATAACATCAGAAATACAATAACAAAGGTAGATTCTACAGCATCTAATATTTCAGCTTAATTCATTCGCACCCAAAGATAAACTGCTGTGCATTACAACTATAGGACAGGAAGAGCTAAAAAAACTTATCACTGCATCTAAACCAACAAAATGCATGTTAGATCCTGTACCCACTAAATTAATGAAAGAGTTGTTACCTGTAGCAGAAGAACCGCTTCTAAATATTATTAACTCGTCGTTGTCTTTAGGTCACGCCCCATAAACCATTCAAGCTGGCGGTTATTATGCCTCTTATTAAGAAACCAACAACTAGATCCTAGTGAACTGGCAAATTACAGACCATCTCAAATCTTCCTTTTTGTCTAAAATTTTAGAAAAAGTTGTGTCTGCTCAACTGTGCTCCTTCCTGCAAAAAAATATCTATGAAGAATTTCAGTCAGGTTTCATGCCCACCATAGCACAGAAACTGTAATTGTTAAAATTACAAATGACTTGCTACTTGCGTCAGACCAAGGCTGCATCTCAATGCTACTTTTACTTGATCTTAGTGCTGCATTCGATACTATAGATCATGACATAATCATAGATCGATTACAAAACTATACAAATATTCAAGGGGCCGGATTAAGATGGTTTAGCTCCTAACGTCCGATCGTACACTTGTTCATTAAATGGGGAGTCTTCAATTATCCAGTAAAACTATGGAGTGGCAAAGGATCTGTCCTAGATCCTTGTATTTTCAATATTACATGGGCGCTTGGTAAATTTATTAGAAAACGGGATTAATTTCCATGTATGCCGGGGATACTCAAACCATATATCTCAATAAGACCAGATGAATTCCTAAATTATCTAAGCTACAGAGGGTGTTAAAAAGTAAACGAGGGCTGACCACTCTTTTCTCTAGTAAATTCAGATAAGACAGGATAACTTATTGGACCAAAAAACAGTACGCAGAATCTCTTAGATTACAATTTTCATCTAGATGGGTGTACTGTTACTTCCTCTACGGTCAAAAATCTGGGTGTTATATTATAGCAACTTGTCTTTTGAAATCATATTTCCCATGTTAAAAAAACAGATTCTTCCATCTTAGGAACATTGCCAAGTTACGAAACATGATACCTGTTTCTGATGCAGAAAGCTAGTTCATGCATTCATGCCTCTAGACTGGACTATTGTAATGCACTGCTAGGTGGTTGTCCTGCATCTTCAAAAAACAAGCTACAGGTGGTCCAAAATGCCGCGGCTAGAGTCCTTACCAGGTCAAGATAATATACTGCTATATTACGCCAATTTTACAGCTCTGCAGGCTACCTATTAAGTTCGTATCCGTTACAAAACTCTTATACTTGCCTTAAGGCCCTTTAATTGGTTAGCTTTGCATACCGAACTAGCCTTCTCACGTACAATCCATCACGCTCCAAGGTACAAAATTCTGGACTTTGGTAGTCCTAGGATAGCAGCAAAGTCACTAAAGGAGGTAGGTTTTTCGCATTGGCTCCAAACGCTGGAATAACGCTTCCTGTAAGTTCGGGGTTCAGACACACTTCTAGTAAATCTAGATTAAAGCACCATCTCTGGTGGCCAGCATTCACATAAGCATCTAAAATCGTGTACGGCCGTTATCTTAATTTTCAAAATGCCCATTATTATTCTTTAGTTTGGGTTGAACAAAAAGCAATTTTGCTTGGTTGGAACCGCAGCTAAGCTAATTATGTATCTATT
Source organism: Sinocyclocheilus anophthalmus (assembly GCA_018155175.1). NCBI lineage: Eukaryota > Metazoa > Chordata > Actinopteri > Cypriniformes > Cyprinidae > Sinocyclocheilus > Sinocyclocheilus anophthalmus. The sequence continues at coordinate 18,954 of JADLZN010008045.1, forward strand.
TGTTTCTCCGTTTTTGCCACTGGATTGACATCCCGTGGTAACTAGGAACTACACAAGCTTCAGTCTGGATCCAACACTGAGAGCGAGATTGCAACACCATCAGAGGCCCTCAGAATGATCCAACCTGAAACACTTACAGAACTTACACATTTTGCATAAGTTGATTGCATCATATAATTAATTGCTGTTAATTATATTATGTCTGTTTTCTACGTCTTAAATTGATTTTCGTACGATGGTTAGTCTTGGTAGGAGGAGATGGCCCCCGAGAGCCTGGGTTTCCCAGGTTTGTTTCTCCAGTCTGTCACACGCTGGCGATTTTGGCCAACTCTACGCCACGCTGTGCCTCGGCTTGTTGAGTTGGGGGACCACTTCATTTCCAGCGTTATCGTTGACATGTTTGCAAAGATATTATTTAAACTGAGCTTGATGTTGACATCACTGAATTCAATGAGGAACTGTATTCACGGAAAAATGAGTGGTTACTATTGTCATTTTGCATTATTGAAACACAATATTCCTAATTAATGCTGTTCAGTTGCTATGACACAATCTGTATTGTTAAAAGCGCGATATAAATAAAGGTGACTTGACGGACCATCCGGACCTGCGCTGGATGTGGCGTTAAGTCCAACTTGATAGAATGTGCAGAGGCAGTTGTCCGGGTAGTGCGTGAGGTGGGCCATGGACAGAAAGTCGTCTGTGTGGTCCTCAAGAGAGCGTTCCTCCTGCTCCAGCTGGAGGATTTGGTATGCGGGGTAATCCATAGAAAAACAAATTAAAAACTGACAAAAATTGGAAAAAACTAATGAGGGGAAAGACGCTGCTATACTTTACTTAGGTTTGGTTATTCTGTCACGGTCACTGTGTGTGGAGGCAGGCAGGACTACAAGGATGACAAGGATTCCAATAATGATATTTAATGTAGACACAACAAGGCAGATACAGGAAGGTGAGACACACAAACACTTGGGGTAACATTCAAAATAACCGACAAACTGGAACACAATGGACAGGAACTAATATAGGGTGGATAATTATTGGCAGACAGGTGAGCACAATGAGGGTAATTAAATAATGATAGTACGGGCTAAACCAACAAAAGGGGAAGAAAACACAATAAACAGTCCACAGGGGCGTTACAATAATATAATATAATATAATATAAAAAATTTTAATTGATTTAGTGCTATTTTAGACATTCAGATACTAGTTTTGGATTTCACTTTATTTTTTACTTGTATCAGTGTAATTATACATTTAAGTACTGAATAATAATAATTAACTACATGTACTTACAATATGGTTATGGTTAGGATTAGGGTTACTTGCATGTAATTATGCATAATTATTGTTATTATAATAGTAAGTACAGTACATGTAACATGTGTAACAAGGACACCTTAACATTTTTTTGATCAAATCTACTCAAGAGTTTATGAATGTATGAACTAGCTTTTCTGCATCAGAAACAGACAAAATGTTTTGCGAGTGTTTACAAGAAATATGATGAAATATGATATTAATATTCATTCATATTGGAGGAGCAAATTCTGTGATCTTATATGAAACTGAGAACACACTGCTCATGTGATCAGTCACATGATTGTCATCTGTAAACAAAATGTCTGATAAAATAATATAATTTGTATTATTTGATTATTTAAATATTGATCCCACTTTAAATTAGGTGGCCTTAACTACTATGTGTCACAGTAGGAACGAGATGGACAAGTTGAGTGCAAGGTAATTGAGCTTCTTTAATTGCAATATGCAGGAGATCAACACAAACAGGTAAGCAGGAACGTACACAGTCATAGGAAGCTCACTTAACTGAAGTCATAAACTCATTCTAAATTCCTCTTTCAGCACAGTCCAAAGGAAACTCAAAGAGTCCCATAAGGTAAATCCATTGGTGATTCCAGGAGGCGAAAACTAAAACTCAGGGTAAGCACAGACGGTACGTCCTGCACATACGGCTCCAGCTCCAGGAGGGTAAATGAAAGATTTACGAGGAGCTTGCAACCTTGAGACCAGCCGATAAATGAATGAGCAGAACGTCCTTATAAGCGGTGCAGGTAAGTGATTGCAGGTGGTGCTAGTTAGAAGTCAGGTGATTCTGATCGAGTGTACGTGGTTGGTGTGGCTGGTGATTCTGTGACAGTACCCCCTGCCCCACAGGCGTCTCCTGACGTCTGTAACCAACAGCGAGGACGGCCACGTCCGCTAGGGGCAGGACGATGCGGGTGGAGTTGATGGAAGTCGGTGAGGACTGATGGATCTAGAATGTTGTCTCTGTCCACCCAAAACCTCTCCTCGGGACCACATCCTTCCCAATCGACCAGATATTGGAGATGACCACCTCGCCTCCGGGAGTCTAGGATCTCTTTGACTCTGAAGATGGTTTAGTTGGTGTTGATCTCGGGAGGAGGAGGTACTTCAGGTTCTGCAGTAGGAGGGAGAAGAGTGTTAGTGTACCGTTTTAACAGAGAAACGTGAAAGGAAGGTGAGATACGGTAGTGGTCTGGAAGTTTCAGTTCATAAGTCAATATGTTAATCTGCCTGATAATGGGAAATGGATCAATATAACGGGGCCTCAGCTTTTTACAGGGCAGTCGGAGGCGGATGTCTCGAGTGGAGAGCCAGACTAGGTAGCCAGGTTGGTATTGATGAGCGGTGGTACGGCGGGCATCCACTTTGTTCTTGTGCCTTAGTCCGATAATCTTTTGTGAGATTTTAATAACCCTTTGCAGTGCAGCTCTTTCAGCCATTGAACAATGTACATACCAGACTGTAAAGCAATATGTTAATATACTTTCTACTGTACAGTGGTAAAATGACTTCAACAGTCTGGCAGAGAGATGGGCCTTTCTCAAAGTTCATTGAAAGTAAAGTCTCTGTTGGGCCTTTTTAACCAGAGCAGCAGTGTTAACAGTCCACTTAAGGTTCTCACTAACAAGGATGCCCAAGAACTTTAAACTGGACACTCTCTCTACCTACTCTCCCTTTATTTCCAAGGGCTGAAGTTCCTCTCGAAGTCAACTAATATGGACAGTACTCACTGCTGGCGTGAAGGGTGTATAAGGCATGCCAGTAGGAGATAGTCGTCTGCTCCACAGACCAAACAAAGCTGTTGTCTCACTCAATGAAGCCGTTCCGTCTTAGATAGGTGGTAGTGATCCATTTGCATGGATTCTGGTTCTGGGGAGATGGTGGCTGTTGAGGCAGCTGGTGGCAAATATTCTTTAGTATGGAAAGCGGTTAAGTGTTGAGAGTCGTGCAGGTCTTTTTGCAGGAAATTCTCCAGTCCCACTTTATCCTCATAAATGGCCATCTGTTGACGAAGTGAAGGATTCAAACCACAACAAAATGCAGAGAGTAGAGCTATTTAGTTCCATCTGCTGGTAACGTCAAGCGTTCGGAACCTCACGGTGTAGTCGTGTATGGACAATCAGAAGAGCTCGTCATGGATGGAGATCGCTGAAGCTGTGGTGCCAAATACTTCTCTGGAATGGAATACCAACGCATCAGGGGAGCGTGTGATAGGACTTTGAGAGTCCCAGATGGATCTGGCCCATTGGAGTGCTCGTCCTGACAACAAAGAGATAATAAATGCGATATTTGCTCATTCACGAATTGTTGGGGGTTGCATTTCAAAATACAGGGAACATTGGAGAAGGAAGCCACTGCACTCAGACGCCTCACCAGAGTAAGTAGCAGTTTTGGCCATGGGACATGCAAAGTAGACTGGAGCAGACGAAGTGACTGGAGATAATAGAAATGATGAACGGAGTGATTGTACCAGTTCAGCGAAGGGGTCAGAAGTGGCAGGATCCTGAGCCTCCATATTCCTTTCGTTTATGGACTGGTCTTCTGTCATAGTAGGAACGAGACGGACAAGTTGAGTGCAAGGTAATTGAGCTTCTTAATTGCAATATGCAGGAGATCAATGCAAACAGGTAAACATACGTAAACAGTCATTGGAAGCTCACTTAACTGAAGTCATATACTCATTCTCAGTTCCTCTTTCAGAACAGTCCAAACGAAACTCAAAAGTCAAAAGGTAAATCCCATTGGTGATTCCAGCAGGCAAATAAACCGTTAAGTACAGCCGGTAAATACTGCACATAAGACTCAGGATCCAGGAGGTAAGTAAACATTTACAGAGGAGCTTGTAACCTTGAGACCAGCTGATGAGTGCATGAGCAGAGCGTCCTTATATGCCCCTCAGGATAAGGTGACTACGTGACCTCGATGTACTGACATGTAAATCAATCATTGATACAATGCATGATGGTTCCTCAGGTTTTACATTGTACTAATTTAATAAATACCGTAAGTAAATAGATAGAACTTAAGTCGGTAATTCCATTTATCAAATAAGAATGTGACCATACTTACAACCTTAACTGACCCCTTAAAACTACCCAGGCCAACAAACACTTCCCTAACCTTTAAAAACTCTGTGGACCCGGATACGGGTCCAAAATCGCGTTTAAAATGTTTATGCTTCATTTACATAGTCTTCCTTATATGGTATCAGCCCATATGTGGGTTCATTTGAAAGCTTGGAGTGTTTTCTTTACAAAGAATACCATTCCTTTTGTTTTTTATATTCATAAAGCAGTAAAATTAAGTTTAGAAATGTATTCGTCCCACACACGATTTTCTGCCTAGCCATTGCGAACTTTTTTTTACGAAGAATGGGCATTTGATATATTTTTACAATAAAGTCAAGTCATATACAAGAAAGCTCTCATTCTCAGGAATTACGATGTAGATTATTTCATTGTGTGAAAATCATAGATCGAATTATCTTCAATTGAATCGCGATAGAAAAAAAAACAAAAAAAACGGAAATTTTTAATTGTGTAACATTTCTACTCGTAGCACTGCTTCAGTTAGCCACAAAAAGCCACAAATATATATAAACGCTATATTACCTTTTAGATTAGGATCTCTTCTTTCAACAAGACCATTTCAGGTTTCTGCGTGCTTCCATCGGTGAGATATTCGCGTTCTATCCAGGTAACGGAATCCAGCGCGTCAGCGTCTCACAGGCTCTCCATGTCATGCCACCGCGCATTCAGCTCTTCTGATGCTATACAGCTCTGCGGCCAGTTCTGCGCTGCGATTGGTCAGTTTACACGTCACTCAGGTCGGCCATTACAGACTCTGTGAACTCTGACACCGCCGCGTCAGCACAGTGGGCACAGAAAGGAGGGGTCACCTTCCGCTCGCTCAGCCAGTGCTCTGTGGAGAATGAAGTCCATGACGCGAGAATTGAAGGCTTTTGACCACACGGAAGAGTTGCAGCGAACGCGTCTCGGATCCTTTCAGTCTATGATGATCATATTACAAGTTATATACGACGAAGAACGGTCAGCGCGCCGTGGAGAGCCTTGGAGAGCAGTGGACCCGCGTCTGGGGAGACTTTAGCTGCTATTCTCCGTGAGTTTGTGAGTGTTTGGCTTTGTTATGAAACGTGTTGGCTATACTAGCACGCTGATACACTGTTTGCTGACAGAAAAGGAGAGTACATTATGCATTTCAGTAAGTATACAGTAAATATACAGTAAATATAGATGGATGAATACAGTGCGGTGTAGATGAGCTAACATATGTTTGTTTGACGCTGTGACTGTAGTTAGCGGCTAGCGGCTAGCGGATTAGCCCAGCTCTGGACCACAGAGGCAAGCACAGCTGGATGCAGGATGAGACAGATATGTGGTGCTCAACTGATGCTGAGGTAAGAGATGCTGTGTCTACTATCCACTAAGAATGCATATTATTATAAATGGAATTGATATAAGTGGGAGGATGAGGTTCTATTTAGGACCTGTTATAGACTATAAATATTAGAAAATGTAGGCAGTTTGTAGCCCTGAAAGAATTAACTGAGGGTGAAATCCACAATAGAGAGTTTGTCCATGGCGCTTGTGCCATGTCTATTACTACTTCGAAAAAAACATTAAAAAGAAAACATAATTCAATAAAAATAATCAATTAAGTGCATTATGGCACAACTACAATAGGATTGTGGGGTTATATGTGTTTTATATAAGCCTGGGTTTTGCAAGAGAACTCACAGGACACATTCGATGCAGGATTGTACTTTCCATCGCTTCACCAAATACTGTTCTACCTCGGTTAGAGGTTATTGAAAGATTCTTTTTTCTGGTACTCTTTTTGGCAGGTAGGGGCAGCAAACAAGGCAAGTTTTCAAGCGAGTGAGCCTACAGAACCTGACATTCAGCATCTCAAAAAATGATTCAATTATCAAAATCAAAAAGCGCCTATGTTTTTTTTTGTGTTTATAGTAATATTTGAAAAGTATATAATGTTATTTATGAAGAATTCCACTCATATTTTGTAGTTCAAAGGTTTTTATTTACAATGAAACCATTTTTTTAATTTCCTCCATTGTATGTGTGTAGGGCAAAAATTTGAATTTGAGTATGAAAAATTTAGGCGAAAATTCCAAAAAACGCCCCGAGCTTAACTGGTTTTAATCCCACCTCAATAGCAGCATTTTGCATTTTGCAATACAATATCAACACAATACATTGTACTTTTTATGTAAATACATAATACATAAGTAATTAAGGGCACCTAATATAAAGTAGAATCTAAATATCCTATTAAAAATTGATGCACAATAGTTTAAATGTAATTTTTCTTTTTCTTTTTTTTTTGTCTTGCACTTGAAGGATGTACTTTTAAAAATTTGGAAATTAGCAGAAATAAGTTAACACAAGCTATAAGGTGAATAAATGATATGCACATTACAACGGAGTGCAACAATTACAGTACGCTATTTGGCAAAAAGGATTTACAAAAGCCTTTGGACTGATAACTTCTTGTAAACTCAGAGATGTGGTTCTGGATGGCAGTTAAATTACAATACAACCTTGGTGTTTGTCAAAAAACAGTAGGTAATTCAGCCAGAAATTTTTACAAAGGTGGTAAGAGAAAACACAGACATTTTGGATTTGGACAACAATAAAATCACCAGCTAGCCCTTGTAAATGCTGAAATTACCTTAAGACAATAAATTGCTTAAAATATCAGATAATTACCCACTTTTTTGACATCACCATTTCAGATTGTATTTGATGTGGTGTGACTACCTAAAACTTAACTTGACTTTTATTAATTATTGGAATAATACAAAATGCATAAAAAAAACATTCAAAATGGTGCATTACATACTGGTTATGATATATATTGTATGCAAATACCACTTGTTCTTTGACACCAATCAAACCAAGCTTGATCATGATGGTGAGTAAATATGACATAATTTTTGTTTCTGACTAAATTTTTCTTTAGTCAGACACATGCAAATGGCTCATTTGTATCAAGACTGCTAACAGCTGCTATTACGGAGATCTTTTACTGTGACCCCAATCAAACAAAAGCAACCTCTCCACCTCTAAATTCCTCCTTACGCTCAACTGGAACCTTCATTTAGGCTCTTTCGCTGCCTTTTACACACTGAAAGACAAAGGCCGTAATGTAAGTTTTCCCTCCAATTACACCTCAAATTGAACCCCAGGGCCCCCGCTGTCTTGTTTGCTCTGGGTCTGGATATGTAGTCTGCTATTTTCTTTCCACAGATGTGCACATCACGCCTCTCTCCTCAGTAAAGAGTTGCTCCTATTATCCCAGCTGTTGTGTTATGGGTAGCCTTGGACTAGCCGTCTCCAGGGCCCTGTTTTTTCAGCTGCCGCCGTCCCCAACCCCCCTCTTGGCCCTTTTTCAGTCTACCCTGAGCAGATGATGACCAACAGGCTGTCTGGCTCTTTCCCTCTGGGGATGTATGATACACAACCCATATTAAACATGATAAAGAGGTATGACGAATAGACATTTGTTTCCTTGATGTTGTTGTTTTCATTTCTCACTACGCTGTTTTGATGTCTATCGTTCGTCTTGTAAATTCGATGGTTTACAATCTTGTTCATTCGCAGTCGGCTGTGTTTGACTCTCCACAGCTCGGGGCTTTGAATATTCTCAGGTTGTTTTTATCAGGTTGAGCCGCAATCACTCTGAGAGAACTGAATTAATAATAATGAGTAAAGAGAGCGGCACGCAGCAGGCAATCGGCACAGATACTCTAATCGAGACACACTTGCAAGACCTGCCATTAAAAGAGTTCACACTTGTAATGTTTTTTTCCATGTCACAATACAGTAGTGCCAACAAACATGCCCCTACCGCAGAAGTAATGGTTCCTGCTGGTAACGGGTGAAAATTCACACAATCGTATGCAAACAGTTGTGCATCTATTGACATCATAATGTTTTTATTAACAATGTCTTGAAAAACAGTTGCAAGAAGAATATTTTTTTTAATTTACTCACTACAGCAACTAAAACCCCACAGTGGGATTCTGAAAGAAATGTTCACTCAGCACAAGTGTTATTTATTATGATGTATATATGCCATTATAATATTAATATTTTGAATTAGCTTTTATATTTATACGTTTAGTTTTTATTACTACTTAGGGTTTAATTTTTTAATCAACTAAAAATGTTTTTGTTTTTAATGTGTAACCGCACTGCCTCGCGAAGCATAAGGATAAAATAAGCATACAATAATAAGAGAATAATAACCAATAAATGGAACTGTTACAAATTGTGAATCTGCCACCATAGTGTTCGAATTTTTACAGCTCATCCCGACACCAAGGCCCTAAATAGTCTAGTCAATACAAAATGATGTGTCCAGGATAAAGAAGGAAATATCATTTAAAATCTTGTTCAACTATTGTATAGTTTCCAAGGCTTCATTGTACCTTATCTTTTGTTTTGATGGTTTTGAAAAAGCTTTGCGAGGGCGTCGTACCAGTGACTTGATCTAGAACATTAAAAATAGTTTACTGTTCGGAAACTGTTGTGTTGGAACACTCCATTACAAAGAATTACAATCTGTTTACGACCTTTGAATGTAAGTTTACAAAATTGTAAGTAGCTAGACCTCTTAAACAGAGAGAACATGGACTATTGCATACCAGAATTTCCAGCAGTGTCCAGCTAAATGCCCACCATGTGGCAAAAAACCCACCCCATTTTAACCTTTTATAGAATTATTAGGAGGTACAGGATATGAGAAAATTAGGTTTATTAATAATACTTGCAATGGTTGCGAGCACTCAAGTAAGGGAGCGCTCATGGTAAACACAAGCGAAACCTTCCATTAAGAGCTCAAAGTCTTGTACACAAAGCAAAAGGCCGGTTGCTTCAGAAAATGCATTTTTATCTTGTTTAGGGGATGGTTTAATGTAAGTGGTACATTCAGAGCATTAACTTTTTAGCAACACTCACCATGCATTTAATTTCCGATACATAAACTAACATAGTAAAACATTGCCAGATAAAACTGAATGAGATTTTAATGCCAATCATTGGACATTTCATTTTGAAAGTGCCAAAAACACTCAAAGAAGCAACATAATATAATTATGCAGAAATGTCATGACTGGCACATTTTTCCAAAGAGCCTTGGTTAAAAATGATGCAGCCTTATAAGAGAGCAGCTATGAATCAGCCAATGACATTGCAAGAAATTGAAAGGGAGTAACAGGAGGACCAGGCAGTGGGAAGCAGGAGCCAGAAAATAAATAAAACAAATGTCAAACTGTCTCCCCAAGACTCATCCATATTTTTCAGATCTTTTTGCCATCTTGTGCAAATCAGTGTCAAAGCAACCGCAAGTCCTTCATCCCTATTGTTTGTTGGCATGTTGTCATGAATAAACTCTCATGTTACTATGTGTGTGAGTTTCTGTGAGAATGTAATGTCGAGGAGGACAATGATCTTGAAACTGACACACCTAGTCAGCGATCTGTTGTGTAGAGTGCACACCAAACACTTTTTGCCGAAAAACAAGAAACTGTCTTT
>JADLZN010008045.1:41604-66520 GCA_018155175.1 Sinocyclocheilus anophthalmus
TTTGTGTAACCAAAATGGTTCTTCTATGGCATCCCTTTTGAAGAACCTTTTGAAGCACCCTTTGTTTTAAGAGTGTACTTGCAATAATATTGTGGTAACACTTTAGTATAGGGACCAAATCACACTATTAACTTGTTTTTTTTATTAGCATGCCTATTATTAACATTATGGCTGTTTATCATCACCACTTGATGTTTTCCCCTCAAATACAGAAATAAATGTTTATTTAACAGTTTCTGTGTTTCTGTTACTATCCAAAGTGCATGAATATGCGGCGGCACACTATGGTTGTCTACCCACATAGCAATTTTTCTGTGGCCCAGCTCCGGCCAACACAACCAGCTTTTGCTTGTCCCACATACCGCAATGTATTACGGTACTAGTGTGGACCAGGTCTGGATTCCAGACAAGGGCCACACATGGGCCATTACTGGCCCAAGTCTCAGCCAAGTTAATTACCCATTACTGGCCCTGAATTGGGCCAGATCAAAATGTAACATTGGAACCAAAACACAACCTTAAGTAGACCACATCAACACCTGTCTTTAACCTGAAAGCCCAAAACTGAGCCACACCTGAGCCTGATTCACAGGTGAACTAAACCTGGCAGCCACAACAGGGCCTTAAAAGGGCCATGACAGATCCATATCTAAGCCACCTGTATGACCATAGCTGGCCCTATACGTTGGACCAGATGGGTTCCACATGTCAGCCTCAACAAAACCATAACCAAGCCACTTGATACACACCCCTCCCAGATGAATAGTCACAACAACAACAGTATTCTGAACAAATATTTAATCATGTTTAATCAGCAAACCAAGTTGAATGAATCTCACACCTAACATGCTTATTTGTTTTGCTTGGTCAGTGTGTTCACCCTTTTGGAGTATGGCAGTGTGAATTGGCTTTTATGTGCTTTGGAAAACAAAACAAAAAACAGTAAAAAAAAAAAAATATATGTTTTTAATGTTTACGCAATTAACACAAAATTTTTAAATAAGGTACTTTCTCTATTTTTGCAATATTTAAGTGTTCATGTCCCTGAATAATATCTGCATGCACCTAAGTCTGAAGAGTACACATAATATCTAGTAGACAGCAATCCTTGTGAGTGAGAAGTCTGGTGTGGAGGCTGGATCTGGAATCATCTGGATCTGTCCAGGTTATCTGTCTTCACGGACTGCCCTGAAATTCAATTCAAACAAACAACGTAGTGTGAGCCTTTTACATTCACAATGCTCATTTTGGCCTCAGTGGTGAAGTGTGCACAAAATTCTGCCGGACTGAAATTTAGTCTTTGGTGAACAGTCTTCAAGAGTGCAAATACGATTTTAAGTTTTAAGCACCTTTCAGGCTCGCATGAGGTTTCCACAAGCAACAAAGTCTACTTGAACAAACACTTCACTAAAGTTTAGAAAATAATATACATACAGACCGTTACAGTTTGAAGTGAGGTACGCTCACAGTACTCTGGTTCTGTCTTACCGTTATTAATTTTAATTTCAAAGATCTTTTTTTTATTATCATCTGTGTGTTTTTTCGAATTATGATGGACCCTTCTGTAGGTTGTTGTGTATGAAGTGTCCTCAGTGCAGAGTTAAACAAGATGGTCTTGTAGGACATACAGGAAATATTTGATATTTATTTTATATATTTTTTTTAATATTTGATAAACTTTTGAATGTTTGAGGTTTTACTTACTAGTCAGATGGTTCATAGTTCTTTGGAGATGTTCTTCGACAGGAGATCCGCTCCAGCTCTGCAGCACGGCCATCAGCATGGAAGAATATAGGAACAATTTGTTCCCACATATCTATATTTGACATCTGGGCCAAATACTACATTTGACATCTGGCCCATGTCTTGTGTGCCGTCTTAAACCCGGTACCATCTCTGCCAAACCCGGGCCATGTTTGGCCCACATGCTGTATGCCAGTGCCGGATGAATGCCAGCTGTGCCAGATGCATACCAAATCTGGGCCAAATTTGTTTGCTGACTGGGTAGCTGTAACATTCTAACATTTGACAATTTTGGCACCACATAACACTGCAGAAGTGATGCTAACCTGCTCCAGAGCAGGGTTTCATAACTCCAGGTAAAACAAGGTGCTAACCCAGCTTCTAAATCACAAGTGTGAACCTTTCATCTACCCAGGGTTAAAAGCAGTGTTTAGAACAAGGACAACCCAGGGTTAAGTACGGTGTGAAAAGATGTCTATTTTAAAATAATTTTAAATTGGTAAAATTTCAAAACAAACAAAAAGTAGTGTCTTTTTCATGCCTGTATGTTATTGTTGGTTTGAAATTTCTATTGTTAAACAGATGTCAAATATTATGTTTTATTTTCTTTCTTACAGATCTTTCTTACGGATCTTTAAAACTTAATAGATTCACTGGAATTTGACATTTGACTCTGACATTGGTGAGTTAGACCGTTGAGAAAGCTCAGATGAAAAGGTCAAGGTCTAGACCGTGGTGATGTGGTAAATTGTGAGTATGGCCAAGTCTAAGGAATATTTATAGTATTAAAAATAATACTCAAAAATGTGTATCCAGATTGGGCTATTCAGCAGTAGGGGTGTAACTATGCACCCTGAGCCAGTTGAAAATCAATGAAAATATGTGACGATTCAAGTCGGATGAGATGATAAATGAATCGCGATACTACTGGGGGAGGGGGTTTATATGAATGTTCTGAGGGGAACTGCCACCTGCTGTCAGAAACTGAGTTTGCATTCTCACTCAGCCCTTCTGCTGTTTTTGTTTTTAGTGCAGATTTTTAATGTAGCATAGTTTTACAAAGCTAAAGTCAGACCATTCTGTTTTTGCATCAAATGTCTAATTTAAATAAAAACTGGCTCATGTTGCATGTACTAAATGCAGCATCTTTGTTTGGAATGTGATTAAAATGCAGTAGTTTCCTCTCATTTTAAATGGAAAGAGCACTGGCAAAACTTTAGTTTGTGTAACGAATCAGCTCATGACAGGAAATATGAATAATTAACCATAACTAGTTATAATTAACTATTCATATTTTAGATCCGCTGTAGATATTTAGCTGACCTCTCAGGGTCAACTGTCTTGTCAATTCTAAGAACGTTAATTTCCTGGTTAGGGAAAATAACTTTCTTACTGTACAATACAACTTGTAGCATGTAGCAAAAATCTGCATGATTAAGGACTGCGGTTATGAGCAAACAATGAACACGTCAAGTGTGATACGAGTAAGGTTTTATTAACTACATAAAAACTTAAACTAGTCTAACATACTACATACACACATAAACTGGTCTAACATACTACATAAACACTTAAATTGGTCTAACATACACATACACACACACATACAGTTGGTATAGGAAAGGGTTAAAGTTTAACTCAGTACAGAAAGAGGCATAAAGAATGAATTTTATGGAACACTTTGCATATTCAGCAGATCTACACCTGAGGGAAGCGTCAGATTCTTAATTCAAACACACCTTTGTAAAAAGGTGTAAGTGATACTTAATGTATCAATTAATAAAGACTAAGTTTGATACTTGCACGTCTAGTCTGTCTGAAAGAGAGTCCTGATGCAATCTTAAGGTTTCCAGGTGATCTTTGCTGAAGTTGGTTGATGAGAAAGAACCAGTTTTGAGTCAGATAATCTTGATTGAAATGGAAAGGACAAGGCCGAAGCCTGGCACAGATGCTTTTGGTATCCTGAAGCGTTTTCTCACCTCTTCATCTTAGCATCTGACCGAACCAACGACTGGGCAGGTCACATGGTGTGTCAGCTTTAAGGTCAGAGAAGATCCCCGCCTCTCAAGATGGTCTTATCCAATGAGAAAAGCCGGAATCCCAAGTGGGCGTTTTGAGATACTGGGGCGTTTTTTATGGCCCTTTGTTTGAAAGCATGGTAATTTGCAAATGGACTTGGATCGAAATTACTAAAGATTCTCAGAAACACTAATATATTGCCTATGTACCAACATATTATATACATTCTTGTTTAGATCATCAGAATGCGAATTCATAGATACTAAACACGGTTTATGTAAGGTTATATGAATGAGTGGTTTATCGTAAGCATGAGTAAAATAGTCTATAATACAACAGATTAATACAAAACAGCAATAATATACACAATGGCCTGAAGAATGTGTGTGTTCATTCAAATAAAGTTTTTCCTATGAATTAATTAGAGCACAGTCCATTTCTACTCTGCTTTTCCTTGGGACAAGCAGGGGTTTTCCCTGCTTTACATACTTTTGGCCAATACACCCAGTGATATCAGCGTTGGTTGCCATCCAACCAGGTGCCTGTTCGGCTTCCTGGGGTGTTACGCATTCCGGGGGGGAAGGGTTCATGGGTCCTCGTATTGGCTTGTTAACTGAGGGGGGTTACAGAGTATTTGTTAAATATAAAACAAAATATATATTGTGTGTTTGATTGGTCCAGACGCTACATTTGTTTATATGAAGAGATTTATTTGTTGTATTATTTATTTATTAACTTTTTTAATTTGAGATTTGTTTTAAATTTCAATTTTGTTTTGTTATTTGACATATTTCAATTTCACATAGAAATGTGCAGCATTTTGTCTAATAAATAATAAAGGACACCTTTTAATTTATAATTTGTCTTAAATCAAATTTTGTTAAAACAATCATGAGGAAATCATATATTGAAGTCCGTATCGTGACTTGTATTGCATCGTGAGTTGAGTGAATCATTACATCACTATTGAGCAGAATGCTTACAGTAAAAAAAAACACCTTTACTTGTTTGCGATGTCAAATTAACCAACAGTACAGCTACTGAAAGACCAGCTTGAATACCAAGTTAGCTGGTGGATTAACATAACCAAGTTGTCAACCTACATGATGGTTGACCTACATGATCTGTCTGATGAAGATTGTTGACAAAGAGGGATTCTGGTTAGGCTAGTTAAGAAGGCATGGTAGAAAAATCAACACACTAGAACCAACATTGAAAACACAAATATACAGCTGACCATCAGTGTTGGGGTACAAGTTCCCCTTCAGGAACTCGAGCTGCATCAAGATTCGCTTTGGGAACTCCCTTGCGTGACCGCGTTCTGAAGCACATGTAAAATCAGTCCAATGGAGCAGCGAGACATCACGAGCGGGGTGACGTGAGCGCCAGGAAGTATAAAAGCCCATCCGGCAGAGCACAAGTTAGCTTCTGCTCTTCAGTAGCACTCTGTGTATGTGTCAGTCTATTTACTGTTGTCTGTCAGTCCACAAGCATTGAAAAGAATATGTCAAAGTCTAAACTAATATATATGGCGATCCCCCCCCCCCCAAAAGCGCAAACGGCATTACAGACGTTGTGTGCCTCCCTGCCCACACTATCTGGCAGCGGGGGATACACACGATCTGTGTGTTGTTTGTTTAGGAGCGGAGCATGCACTACGGCGTAGACTGTTGTCGTGGGGATCGGAGGTGGATTTAGCGGAGGGATCCGAGATGGGCTCGTCCTTTTCTTGGTCCTCACCTGCTAGATCCGCGGCTCTCTCTCCATGTTCGGAAGCCCCCGCGCTGCAGTTTCTTCATACGCTTCATCTATCTTCCTCCGAGGAGGTGGATGTGATGAGTGTCGAGACAGAGGAGACTGTGGACTCGCCACCTCAGTCCCTCGCATATGAGGTGTGATTTGGGCAGTAGCCAAAATAAAACATCGTTTGGCCAGCCGAGAAACAGGACGCTCATCCTAAAGTAATTATGGGGTGTGATTTGTGCAGTCGCCAAAATAAGATATCGTTTGGCCAGCCGAGAAACAGGACGCTCGTCCTAAAAGTAATTATGGAGTGTTTTCTGAATCCAGATCACAGTCTTCACGACGGGGGCCTTCCGTTTTCCCGATCTCCATGCTGAGGTGTCAAGAGCGTGGGAGAAACCGTACTCATCCCGTGTTACAGCCCACAGTCTCGAATTATTCAAAAGAACAAGTTGGGGTTGAATGATAAGGTATATGGGGCGATGCCAGTGGTGGAACATACGCTTTCGAGCTATCTCTCCCCATCCGCAGCATCGTCCCTGAAGGCCCCGAAGCTTCCCACCAGGCCCGTTAGGCCTACATCGAGTCTGGTTGGGAAAGCTTATACGGCGGTGGGTCAGTCTGGCGCATGTTTGCACACCATGGCGTTGTTACAAGCATACCAGGCTGACCTGCTAAGGGGTGGGACTGCTGAGCGGCAGCATCCCAAGCCATAAAGCTCCTCATATCGCGAGTCTCAAAAACTGAGCGTTGCAACCCGCACCCCTCCACAGAAAGATCGAGGGTCGGGGCGACGCTCTCAGTCGGGGTCTTCTAGACCAAAAACGGATCTGCGGACCATTATTTTGTCTAAGAGGACCTCGGCTAAACGGTCCTACCATTGTCAGGTCCCTAAGGGCAGCCCCACCTGGGGAGGAAAGGATAACACCTCAGTATGCGGTGCCCAATCCTCCTCAGTGCCCTCAAGGAGGTTCATTGATAACCCTGCCACCTCGGTGCTTCAGGGCTAAGTGACCTCCAACGAGCGAAATTCCCAGCTACCGCCCGGCAACTGTACGGCACGGGAGATCTCGCCCCCTCAAGTGAGGGTGCTACAGCAGTCATATCAGTTGTTCCCTCAGTACCCTCACGGCGGTTTATTGATACCCCTGCCACCCTCTGTGCTTCAGGGCTCAGTGAGCTCCGACGAGCGAAAATCCCAGCTGCCGCCCGGCAATGGTACTGCACGGGAGAGCTCGCCCCCTCGAGTGAGGGTGCTACAGCAGTCAGGTCGGTTGTTCCCTGCCGGTCATCTGCTTCAGGGCACCGAACTGGCTCCTCTAATAACACCAGAGGCCAGCCTCGAGAGGCTGGTTCCCTTAATAGATTTTCTGGCAGCGTGGGAACTTCTGCCAAATATATCAAAATGGGTCCTGCAGGTTGTAGAGAAAGGCTACAGAATCCAGTTCGGTTCTCGTCCTCCTCGTTTCAACGGGGTCATTCCCACACTAGTGGGCCCCGAGCAGGCTCTGGTAATGGAACAAGAAGTAGATACTCTCTTGAGAAAGGGGGCCATAGAACGTGTTCCTCCTCACGAGAGAGCGTCCGGGTTTTACAGTCGTTACTTCATCGTACCGAAGAAGGATGAGGGGTTGCGTCTGATTTTAGATCTCCGTCTTCTGAACCGCGCTATCAAACGGCTTTGGTTCAAGATACTCACTATCAAGCAGATAGTATCTCAAATCCAGTCCGAGGACTGGTTTGTTACGATAGATCTCAAAGACGCTTATTTCCATGTTTCCATCCTTCCTCAACACTGGAAGTTCCTGAGGTTTGCTTTCGGGGGCGAAGCATACCAAAATCGAGTTCTTCCCTTTGGCCTGTCACTCTCACCCCGCACTTTCACGAAGTGTGTGGATGCAGCTCTGGCTCCTTTGCGACTCCATGGCATCCGCATACTCAATTACATCGACGATTGGTTAATACTAGCTCAATCGGAGCAGATGGCGGCTCGGCATCGAGATGTCGTCCTCGCCCATATGAGAGAGCTGGGGTTAAGACTAAACGCCAAGAAGAGTGTACTTTCTCCACTACAGAGAACCACTTATTTAGGCGTGGTGTGGGATTCTACCATGATGTAGGCACGTTTGTCTCCTGCTCATATCGAGTCAATCCTCACGACAGTCAAGAGAGTAAGAGAAGGCCAGTCACTCACTGTCAAACAGTTTCAGAGGCTGTTGGGTTTGATGGCAGCAGCGTCCAACATTATACCTTTGGCCTGCTGTACATGAGACCCTTGCAGTGGTGGCTCAGGACCAAGGGGTTTTCCCCAAGGGGGAATCCGCTTTGCATGATTAAGGTCACGCGGCGATGCTTACGTGCCTTGGACATGTGGAAGAAACGTTGGTTCCTAGTTCAAGGCCCAATGTTAGGGGCTCCTTGTCGTCGTGTAACGCTAACGACAGATGCCTCTCTCACGGGCTGGGGGGCGGTCATGAGTGGCCGCTCTGCCCAGGGTCTGTGGGAAGACCATCATCTCACTTGGCACATCAACTGCCTGGAGATGCTGGCCGTGTTTCAAGCTCTGACACACTTCCTTCCAGACCTAAGGGGGCATCATGCGTTTGTCCGCTCAGACAACACATCGGTGTCTCCTACATCAATCGGCAGGGGGGGCTGCGTTCGCGCCCCTTGTACAAGCTGGCACACCAGATCCTTGTGTGGGCCCAGGGGAAGCTTCTCTCGCTAAGAGCAGTTTACATCCCTGGGTATCTCAATCAGGGGGGAGGGAATTTGGCCAGGCGGAAGTGGATCTATTTGCGTTGCAGGAAACGACACACTGCCCGCTCTGGTTCTCCCTCACGAATCCAGCTCCACTGGGGCTGGATGCCATGGTACAGACGTGGACACGTTTTACTTCCTGCCGTCATGTCACCCCGCTCATAACGTCTCGCCCTTCCATTGGACTGATTACACATGTGATTCAGAACGTGGTCACGCTGAAGGCGTTCCCATAGCGTTTTGACGCAGCGTCTCGTTCCCTTCGGGGATCCATGGTTACATACGTAACCTAGAGAAGTTTTCCTCTATACTCTATTTGACCCAGCAGCATTCCAAGAGTACTTATATTTAGTCCAGCACTGGAAAGTTTCACTCTACTCATCAATGCTTAAGCCTTTTCAGATCAGAGTATGTGAGCGATGCGAGGTAAAAAAAAAAAAACCTGCAGCCTCTATCAGCTTCCTCATTTATTGTACGGCAACACAACATCAGTAATAAGAAGCTCATCTCATGCCTGAAGACTCCATGATACTTTACACTGATCTACCGTCTGTCCCGCCCTATCGCCAGTAATGATTCTGCCTGCTAATGGTGCGCATTAGTGTTAAAGTTGCAGCAGACCAGCACACGTTGCTGTCTGTGAAAGCAGATCAGTTTTATAGCTTTTCGTAAATTGGTTTGGCATAGCAAAACTGCAAGAAGGGCACAACACTACTCAGAAACAGTTCTTGCCAAGTACACCAACATATGCAGACTGCACTCAGCCGCTTCCGATTTTAGTGAACAGGCTCTTGATTAAAGATTAATTTGGGGGCTTGTCAGCCCCTGAGCTGATCAAGTCTTCAATGGCGCAGTGAAGTGAGCACCTCTTCATTTTACCACAGCTGTGGAAGTCTTAATCACTGAGAAGAGTCTGATTGTCTGTGTACATATCAATGTATGGATTCGTTCACAAGTGAGAGACATTTATAAAACAATGCTGCCTTTGAGAGGATATAGTGCGATGTCATGCATGATCAGAGTGACATTTGACTATATTCGCATCCTTTTAGTAATTAGTATCTTTGAGATACTATAGTTTTTTTGTATACTTTAGTAAGGGATACGCAGTTTCTCCATAACCTCTTTGCTGATTAGCATGCCTATTATTAACATATTGGCAGTTTAGTAGTATGTATGAAGCACATTCTGCATCATCATATTCTACATCCCTAATCCTACCCAAAACCCAAACTTTTCGTGTCAACTCCCATCTGTGCAGTCGGCAAAGGAGGAGGGGGAGTGAGGCAACAAGGCAGAGGGAGGGGTTGGAATAGCTAGAATGGGGTAGCCGGACAAGAAGGGGCGGGGTTGTGTGTTTTACTCTACTGGATTTGTCAGGTGGAAAAGAGTGTTTTTCAGAGGAGGATTGGGGCAGGGGGAATGTGTATGGGAATGGAGCGGAATGTTTGGGGTATTGAAGGTGTATTTAGTTGGGGTGTTGTCAGCCTAGCATATGTTCGGGGGTTACGGAAAGTATGTGTTTCATGACCCCCTTAAAGTTTTCTCGCGTTTGCTGTGTTTTAGTTATATTGGGCAGTGCCATATTGCTGAAATCATTTAAGTTAATTTTTTTCCTCATTAAGGTACACACATCACCCCATATTGACATAAAAACACAGAATTTTTGACCCTTTTGTGGTGTTTTGGCCTGTGATTTATTAATTAAAACGGAAAACTGAAATCTCACGTGTCTTGGTCACTGTGACAAGCTCTATACGGTCAACTCCAGGTGGCGGTCCATGCTTCGATCGATGGCCTTGGAGATGGTTGCTCCTCCCTCGGGTGTTGGTCTTGTGGAGCCAGCTGGTGGGATTATACGGATTGGACGTGATTTGATTATGAAATATCCCCAATCAACCTGTCGTAAGACCTTACAGGCTGGGTGTCTCTGTGCAGTGTGTCTTATAACCGGCAAATGCGGAATCATAGAAGTCAACAGGGAGACTCTGGTCCCTGGCACACGTATGGTAGCTCATAGACAGCACGTTGTGGTTGCAAACAAGGCCCAAGTCGCCCAGGTCTGGGGTATCCAAAAAATTTCGGGGCGGCCCGTTAACAGGGGTTCCGGTAAGACGCACGAGGTCGTTGGCGCTTCTCAGTGAATCCTTTAAATGGGAAGATTTGTTTGGGGTGAGGGGCATCGGATACCCTTTCGCTAGTTTAGCTGGGGGCATCGGTGTTCCGGGGCGCACTTTGGAGCTGGTTAGTTCGGGGGGGAGACGTAGGGTTCCTTGTTGTGGGGTGGATGATAGATGGTAAAGGGGTGCTTGAGTCTCAGCGCAGCCGCGGGGGGTGGGTCGGTTCCCAGAGAAGGCAGGGTGAGAGGGCGAAAGTTGGAAGTCAACCATCACGGCAGGCTCCACCTCGGGGCGTTATGGCAAGGGGCCGCACATAAAGGCTCTCATCAGTCAAAAACCATGAGAGCCCGATGGAAGGACTCCAAATGGGGAAATAAGATTCTCATGATCAAGGAGTGAACCCACTAGCACTAAATTTTGGCCTTAATTCTAAGCGGTATGTGGTGGAGAAAACCAGGCACTGCGCATCACAGAAAAAAAAACCTGTCCAATACGTCCAACAGTAGAGCATGGTGGTGGCAGCTCACTGCTAGTGGGGGGATTTTTCATACTGCGGACAGGATACTGTTGCAATCGAGGAAAGATTAAAATGCGGGACCAATACGGGATATCCTGTGAAAACTAAACCTTCAATAGCTCCAAAAAGAGTGCTTAGGACCTCAGACTGGGCTGAAGGTTTACATTCCAACAAGACAATGAACCTAAGCACACAGCTAAAATAATGAAGTAGTGGCTTCACAACAACTCTGTGACTTTTTTCTTGAATGGCCCAGCCAGAGCCCTTACTTAAACCCAATTGAGCATCTCTGGGGAGACCTAAAAATGTCTGTCCACCAATGTTTACCATCCAACTTGACAGAACTGGAGAGGTTCTGCAAGGAGGAATGGCAGAGGATCTTTCCCAAAAATACTCATGGCTGTATTAGATCAAAAGGGTTCTTCTACTAAATACTGAGCAAAGGGTCTTAATACTTATGACCATGTGATATTTCAGTTTTTTTTCTTTTTTAATAAATCTGCAAAAATGTCAACACTTCTGTGTTTTTCTGTCAATATGGGGGGGTTGTGGCTATGGGGTGCTTGGTGTACATTAATGAGGAAAAAAATGAACTTAAATGGGATGATTGTGTGAGCAACTGTGGGCTTGCCAATATACGCAAGAGGGAAACAATTTAATGGGGGTCTGATACTTTCCGTACCCACTGTAATATGGTATATAGTTGGGAACTATGTGGATTGCTATTGGGTTCTGGGATCCTTAGAAGCCCATTGCTCAATATGACCAAAAATCACCAAAATAATTTGAAACATACCAAATATGTTAACTTGCAAAACTTGCAACATCCTTATCACATATATGGAAGTGACATACCTTTTCTCAACTCAATAAATCCTCTTAAATTTTCCATTAACTCAACATAATTAATTCAGAAGCCCAACAAATATAATGTTTCCTTAGATTTGTTTGCTTCAAAGCAATAGTCAAAAACGTTATACAGTGAGTACCAAACATCCAAAAAAGAACACCATTATCATATAATGTGTGATTAATGTTCAGTCTGTTATCAAAACAGCAATCAACTCACCAATTAAAGTGATGACAACATTAAGTGTCTCCAACGACCCAAAACAATGCTATAGTGGAACAATCTTTTAAAACTGTGTTAACAAAATTAGAGCTGTTTCGGTATCTCAAAAGTTTTCCAACTCTCGTCTCTCTCTCTCTCTCGCATCTCTCTCTCTCTATGATTCACTGGCAGACCAGCAATCAATGCTGACTTGCTCAAAATGTGCCTGTCCTTAAAGGAGTGGCATATTAATGTTTTAAAAAGCATTTAATAAAACTGTGCAGATGAATGCAAACACACACACACAGAGAGAGACATCTGGGTTACAAAAGCTGAGACTAAGATGTACAGTATATCGTACAGTCTGACATAAATGGCAGTTGATGTTGCACGGCCTGACTTGGGCATGGCTTTTTTATGGAAAATCTCACCGGGCTTGATATTTTACAGTGTGACAGGAAACACAAAGGATAGAAAAAAGTTCTAGCTTCCCAAAATAACCCTTTTAAACACAAATTTCCCCAAGTTTGTTCACCAAAAGTGAGAATTGTGTCATGAAGTGATTCTGATGTTTTTGTCCAGACCTATTAAATTATAAAAAAATATTACAAATACAACTCACACATACATTTTATCAAATGGAAATTTCTGAATTAAAAATTAATTTCAATTAAACAATAATAGTACTTAATTTAGGTGGGTATCATCTTGACATATTTCATATGGTATGAACTGTCCTAATATTTTTTTTTTTAAAAGCCTAATTTAATGGAAGAAATTATAAAAAAAAATGAAATCTTAAGCAGATTGGCAGTGATTATTTCTTAAAAAACAAAACTGTTTCCATATATATATATATATGAAGATCTTTTAGCTGTTTTTTAACAGAAGCCGATAAGTCCATTTTAGTGAATCTAGTTTATTTAGTGTGTTCAGGTCAGGTGACAAGGCTACTTTTCACTTTCAGGTGACAAGGTTCTCTTACCACGTGACGCAGAATCAATTAATTTAATCAGTTTTCAATTTCTTAAAAGGCTGTACATATTTTTTAATCATAAGAAATCAACATGAATACAATCATTACATTTCTTAGAACTTGTTACATCTGCTTTAAACTAAATAAAAAAAAAACAATATCAGAGTTTTTCATGTTTTGTTAAAAAAAAGAGACTCGTAAATGACAACTGAGATTATTTTCATAGTAATAAAGACTTCCTCGCTCAACCAGCTCCCCATTAACGCTACATTGATCCACTGAAGTCCACTGGATTCTGTTCTCTTGGAAGAAAGCCAATTTCTTCACAACTGCTCTGTAACTGTCATTCTGTCTCAAGGTCACTGTCTTAGTTTTGACCCATTGGTTAACATCCAACATCCAGCCCTCGGCCACAGTCAGGAGCAGCACACCAGTGAGCCATGAATCATATGATCACACTGGGCAGACACGCATGATTCTGTTTACACAAGGTGTGTGTGGTGACATGTTTGAGACCGGCTTAGACTCATGCCCCAGGAGTCACATATAAATAAATGTCTGCTGTGCTGAGTTGGGCTGAGGGCTGACTTAATGCAGTGCCTTAACCGTGGGCCGCAACACCAGCCGTCAGCTCACATTAAAGCGCTGGAGTGCTGAGAGTTGTCACTTGATTGTGACAGACAAGAGGTTTTTATCTTGTCGCCTTCCAACGCTGAGCAACGGTGGAGGTCAAAAACCTTTGAAGGGCAAAATCATCTGCCACTTCACAACCAGCAGCTGTGTTTGGATCCCTCCAATTATTTTCAGTTACGTTTGATACGGCTTTGATATGAGAAGAGATGACAATCGTTAAATGAGACATAGAAAACAACAAGCTTCACGGTACATCACTTGTTTACGCACAAGTCTTGATAAATGTTATGCCACAATGACTCTTACACGATGTTGGATGTGGATACAAGTTTTTCTTCATCAGAGATTCTGAACAAAAGTTTTGGGTGATGAGATTTTTATGTATCAAAATTGAATGTGATTCTATATAACCAGAGCTTGACAGAATATCCAGGTTTATCCAGACTAAGCCAGTCTCAAGATTGTTTTTTAAGTCTTGTACTGTCTTAAAGGAAAACATTCAAATTCTGTCACCGTTTACCTACCCTTTGTGTAGTTCCAAACCTGTGATTGTCTTTCTTCTGTGGAACACAAAAGGGAAAAAAATAAATAAAATAAAATATCATATTGTCCCAAGTGCTCTTTTCAATTCAAACATTGACAAAAAGCACAAGAACAGTGGTTCAAAACGCCAAGTCTTCAGAAGACAGTGGCCTATAACATATTTTCAGAAGGAATTCTCATTCTCATTATATTATTAATTCCCATTAAATAATATTACAGTTTAATACTGTTTTCTATTTGAATATTTGTCCAATGTAATTTATTCCATTGATTACATTCTAAGTTTTCAGCTGCTTCACCTCCATTCTTCGGTGTCCCAGGATCCGTTCAAGATTATCATACTATATTCTGTTTTGGGGCTCAATCGTCTAATTATTAATTTGCCATGTGCAAAACTGTCTTTGTGCTGCTTAATATGTAATATAAACTGTGATACATTTTTTCATGATTCTGTGATGAACAGACAGTTCATAAGAACATACCTTTTTTGTAACATTATAAATGTCTTGACTGACATTATTTTAATGTGTCCTTGCTAAATAAAATTATTTTGTGTCGTTTGTTGTTACTCACCCCTTACTTAGCACATTTTCCACCAATATTAAGCAAGCAAAAACAGTTTTCAATATTGATAATAATAAGAATGTTTCTTGATCTGCAAATCATCATTAGAATGATTTCTGAAGGATCATGTGACACTGAAGTAATGGTACTTTATTTTTCTCCTGTACATCTCCTTTTCCAGTTCATTTGCATTGTATGGAAAAAGAGCACTTGGAATATGCTGCTGAACTTTTCCTTTGTTGTTCCAAGCAGAAAAGACATATGAGTTTGAAATGAAATGAGCATTAGTAAATAATGCCAGAATTCCCATTAAGCCTTTAGTTTTCTGTTAAATGGAAATTTGTGGAAACATGCATTTTGAGTGTTTCATCAGCTGAGTGATTGACACCCAAGAAAACAACAGTACGACACTGAACACACTGTAAGTCCATTTCTCACAGACTTGTTTTTGTTTGTCTCAAATTAAATGGTGTCTACTCTGACAAATTCTTAATAAAGATGGTAATTACTACATTTTCATTAACAAAATAGCTGTACAGGATCATACTTCATTAGTGATGAAAAGAATATATACACCGATAAATTGTTCACACACAATAACATACAGTTAAAAATAGATTTTCAATTCGTCGTTTAGTGGTAAAACGATAGATAATAGATAGATAGATGATAGATAGATAGATAGCTAGATAGATAGATATATAGATAATAGATAAATAGATAGATATATAGACCATTGTTTTCTCTTGTTATTGTTACCAAAAATGAACTTCAAACTGAAATGAAATAGTTTTTCTATTTTTTCTAGTTATGTCCAATAAAGGGTTAACCTGACTAGTTTAACAATTCTGTTTTCCTTTGATTTGATTTTGACTTTTAGATGATTGCCTTCTCACTTTCACTGCAAATCCACCTGCTGCTCACATCAAAAACGTTAGTTTTACAATCTCCTTGTGTTCCACCGAGACCCCCATCTGCATGGTGGCACCTCAATGCTGTAAATTGGAGCCCGGTAGGGTGCTAAAAGTGCCTTCAACCTCAATAATCCTTTTAATCTCTCATCAATCATGTGGAAGTGGCATTGAGGCCCTGATCCTATTACCGTTCTGAAGAAAATTGCTATCCCTGAGAGTAGACATGTTACAATTGGCTGTGAAAGTTGGCAACAGTGCAATGGTGGTAATGACAAGTTGGATCAAGTAATCGAAGGAACAAATCACCCAGTGTCTCATTCACAAGCTCTTTAAATAAACAACCTAGAAAATGATGCAGTCTGACTGAGAAGCACTTGTGGTTGGGCACTTGTGTGTTTTTTACATCATGTCTCTGTTCAGCCTTTTTTAAATGTGCAATTTGCCATTTCTGCATCTAGTTAGCAATTCGACCTCCAGTGACAAGAGGCAAATCACAATATGTATTTCTGCTATTTGAATTCAATATGAATTTTCGCTATCAGTACATTTATTTCCAATACACTAATACTGTATGCAATAGGAATGCACCAGAAGATGAATACCTTATTAGTTACATAATCAGATTACTTTTCCCAAGTAACTAAAGTAACACATTATGAGTGCAAGGCACGTCCTTCAGACTGAGGCTTATAATTTCCTGTTGTTGGTGTGAAAAGTCCTTAACTTTGCCAAAAATATGCTTTTGGTGTCTTGTTTGTAAATAATCCGCCCGCCCACTCAGGTGGCACAAAGTAACACAAAGTATGTATGCATACTTCCATAAAAAAGAACTACGCAATGCATTGGTTACTTTTTTATGGAGTTCTGTTCATGTCACCTTTTTGAGAGTTTATGCATGTTAAATAATGGCAATGTCATGGTTGTCTTGGCGAATACAATCTACCTGCTCTTGCAGAGAAGTACCAAGACTTGCTACTCCAATACATCCACAGACATGCTGCCTGTTAGCATGTACGAATACTGCTGCTTTTTAAAAAACCTATAAAAATAACCCTCCATATATAACATAATGAAAATCACCCGTAGCCGATCTATACAGGGGAGCCATGAGGATGGTTTTGGGGAGGGTTTCTTAAAGCATTCGGCACTTCTACAGCACCACTGCCGAGAAAATTTAAAGGTTGACAGCAAGCTCATTGCTGCTGATGTTAAAAGAAATTGAAACTACTATTTGAATAGGAGTGAATTATTCTGTCAAGATTGAATTAGACTATCGGACTGCACCATCTAGATTTTCACGACAGAACTTGTTAAGTAACAAGCAATATTGTAATTCGTTGCTTTAAAAGTACCTTTCCCCAACACTGCAACTAATGGTGATATCTGCAAAGTTCGTTTGTCCCCTCATCATACTGCCTTAAACAGTCTAAACATAAACGTCTACACCATACATGATTTTTAACCAAATACGATACAAAAAATTCTCTTTGCACAGTATTTGGTGACTCCTTCTGCAGCTGTATTGTTGCATCGTAGGTGCATCAGGAAGTACATACTGCTCTCTACTATTTTAGTCATATGTTCAGAAAACAATAAATCTGTAGCAAATATGATACTCCTTTAAAAAAAAGCAGATGAAAAATAGTATGTCCGAATTCACAGTATTCCTAAAACAGAAGTCAAAAAGTACACAGATGACCAACTACTGGTGAGATTCTGAAGTCCACATCTGATGGACACTTTACTATCCCATGATACCACAAGATATATGTTGTGAATGTTGGTAGTCACAGGCCATGAACAACATCATGGTATCAAGATGTATCACTTCATACTACACATTCATAGTAGTCTCAAAGCAATTCCTTATTTGCGATAGGTACCTGTAAGAAAGTAATTTCAGATGGAGTCCAAGAGCAGTATGCTAGTATGCTATTCTGAATTCAGCTGCTGTCTGAGTGAGTGAGTCATTGAATCATTAATTCAACCAATTCATTCAAATACAATGATTCATTCACAATCTAAACAACACTACTGTTTGTAGCTTGGAAATAGTTTGTTTCATTTTGTCTTCATTTAGAACTACTTTCAATAACGGTACAAAAAAAGACAAAGTAACTGTTGATATTGTGTCTAAAATGTAAGGTCACACAATATTAAATTCTTGTATATTGTTTTTTATACTTAAATATCACACTGGCAATCGTGCGGTTGGTCTAAATATCAGCACAGATGTGATTACCTGCAGCATTCTGCCTATGGCCGAAATCACTGTTTTCAAGTGCTTTGAAGCTCTCAGCTCCCTCCAGCAATATTCACTCTCATCTTGCTTCTTTTTTGGTCCCTTTTTAGTCTTTTGTTCTCATTTGTCTTGCTATTCCTTTTAGGACTTTGGCTGTGTAAAAAAAAAAAACACAAAATGCCGTTGCTGACAGATGAGAACATTTTGCACTCCCCAAATGCATGATAACTGCTTCAGGTTTCTGAATCTCATTCTCAGCTTCAGCTTGCCATATATGGACTGTCCGCGCTGAACAGCAAAATGACTGAAAACAGTTATTTTAACTATAATAATACTTCACAATAACACTGTTTTTACTGTACTTTTTGGTCAAATTAATGCAGCCTTAGTGGGCATAAAAGGCTACTTTCAAAAACATTATTCCAAACTTACGATCATCGGTTGAGTTTTGACAGTTATATATGTATATATTTGTATAACCTTTAAACAATTAAAGTGCCCCTATTATGGGTTATGAAAGGTTCATATGTTGGTTTTAGGAGTCCCCAACAACAGGTTGACATGCATGCAAGGTCTTTCATTGTCTTATAATATGCATTTATTGTTTGGGTGTTTCTGCAACTACGGGCACTTTTAAGTCCCAGCAGTGAAATTTTAGATTTATGTTACAATTTGTCATATGATGCCTTATAAATATATTCACAGTGTCATTACACACCTTGACAAAAAA
The DNA here is from genome assembly GCA_018155175.1 of Sinocyclocheilus anophthalmus. Taxonomy (NCBI): domain Eukaryota; kingdom Metazoa; phylum Chordata; class Actinopteri; order Cypriniformes; family Cyprinidae; genus Sinocyclocheilus; species Sinocyclocheilus anophthalmus. The sequence goes on from JADLZN010008045.1 coordinate 60,160, forward strand.
TATAATTAATGATTAATGTGATTTAATATAAAATTATGAATCATTTATAGGTCCAAACACCATTTTTGTTCATGTCCCACAACTCTGGTCACAATGTTGAGATACGTAAAATAAGCAAATTGAATACAAATTTGACATTACTTCAAATTGAATGGTTTAATATACATATTAATTTACAGCATCTTACATTTTTTTTATTATTTACTGATCATTTTTATGATTTTTTTTTCAACTAAATGCGCCTGTCCCACACTTTTGATTCCTTACAGCAACAATGAAAAAAGACAAATAAGTCTAGTTTCTATGGAAACAGAAATTAGCACGTGAGCACATTGCTGACAGATCGGGCCACCTCACTACCTCACTCACAAGATCCCAAAAATATAAGGTAAATATAATCTTTTCTGTGTCAGTATTTATTTGTGTGTCCTTACCATACAGATTAGTAATTCTGTACTTTGAACTACATTTAAACAATATGTATATTACTGTTTAATTCATGTATATTAAGATGCTAAGAGTCTAAACTAATGTAGTAGACCTTGCTAGCTGCCAGTTAGCTGCAATATTAGCAAAAATGTCATTTCCGCAACATGTTTTTACCTCAGCAAATTTAGGTGTTGCGGTAAAGACCTTGTGTTGTGAGACAAGTTCAATGTTTACTGTATATTAAATTACAAATATTCAGTATATTGTGAATTATATTTACTTTTACTGTTGTTCTCTACAGTAGCCTGTTTTTGATTTCATGGCACTTTAACATTGTGTCCTTACCGACACAAGATGTCATTACCGCAGCTCTGCTTTATTTTATTTTTTTGCATATTTTTATTTGCAAAAAAATATATTAACATTTAAGTTGAGATGATTTACACATTGAAATTGCAACATCTGTCATAAAAAGCTAAATATGTTATCTTTAGTGTGTATGGAAACAATTGACATCTAAGGTTACTGTCTAAATTTTACATGGCATAGAGAAAACCATGAAATCCACTATTTTGTATATATTTTTTTTATCAGTATTTACAAAACTGCACAAAATTTGAAAAAGTTGCTGCAATATGTTACATTTTTATAGAAATTAAAAAAGAAAAATGTATATAATGAACGTTATTGTACCGTTGCGGTAAGGACGTTTTGTAAGAAGAGTTGAAAAACATAAAAAATAAACAGGTTTCAGATTAAAATCTTAATGACTCTATGCAATTTTGTTGACCTTTTTATATGTATTACAGACTCTGATGGTTACAATTAAAATTCATAGGGGTTGATTTTTTTGGAGAGTCAAAATTGCCCGTAGTTGCAGAAGCACCCTTTTACCTTACTTGCTCAACGACTCCCAAACGATTCGCTCAACGATTCGTTTTTCCAAAACTTTGCGTGACGCTAATGTGCGGTGATTGTTCCAATTGGTCTCATTTCCATTTCATCATGCCTATAATGCCTGATAAAGCACAGTGCTGCTTTGCATACAGCCGTTACCGGGGAAACCGCTATATCTCCGCTCCAACAGCGCCCTTCTGCTAGCAGAGAATGAATTTGCATTTTCATTCCGACCACGGAAATCAAGTTTTCCCAGGTTTGCACGCGCAACAAGTGTGTGGGCAATATGATAATGTTTCATGTTGACGTCAACATGAAACGGCTTGGGGTTCGTTTTAAAGTCCCCCTGTAGTCAAATATTTTATCCCTTAAAACTTATCTTTGATCATCAAAATGACATATTTAAATGTTTTTTATTGTAAAAATAATTTTCTCATGCCTTAAAATACCTTGAATGCCAACTCTACACCCTTGCCTCATTTACTATACGCGGATCTATGAATATGGCAAATTAGGTCCCGCCTCCACTCAGTCACACCGGCCAGCGCCTCCTGATCCACTGAACTTTAGTAAACGCAAAACAATGGCATACACTGATAATGACTGATAAAACTATGTTTTTACTAGCGGACAACTACAGTGAATACTGTAACATTCGTTAAAGTTACTTACTTGACGATGTTGTGTCCTAAAATGCCTTGAAGACTCGAATGCAGCCTTTTGTGATTGTTAATTCGCGCCCGCGAGCATACGCATGTGAAGTACTCCGGGCTACTTTACACTGTTGCCACGGGTTATAATGCAAGTTAGCGGTTCTAAATTCACATTAAACCATGGCTTCATGGGTTTTTTGCTCTAAATTATTTTTGTTTTTGTGTTGGTATTGGTATATTTTTGCATGCTAGTCAACTCAATAACACACAAAATTAACTACATGGAGGAGTTTAATAAATAAATAATTTTATTACTCAAAAAAAAAAGTTGCTCCAACTATTTGAGTTGTGGCTCTGGAACCAATTAGTTTTTCAGTTAAAATAAACAGCTAACATAGCACATGCTAAATGTAACATAGTTCGCATGTAACAAGTAAGATATTATGTAGTATTTACCTTATGAAGCCACCAACAACCAAACCCCGAGGTCTACTCTTCAGCACAAAATATCAATCTTTTGAATGCATAAGATTATGTTCAAAACTAACATTACTGTCATGTGCTCAAAATATTAACACTAAAATTTCACTTCACTGTGAACACTGGGCCTATTTTATATCAGATGTAAGAGCTCTCGCCATCAAGCAGCAGAAAACAAAAAACCTGAACCTGAACAAGTGAAGGATCCTGATCAAAGTTCAACATCCTTTCAAGAGAGAGAAGCTCCTAAGACACAGCTGCAACCGTCCAAACATTAAAAGAGTATATTTTACAAATTCCCTGCCATTTTTTTTTTTTGTCCATACAATGGAAGCCAGTGGGCAACAGTACAGTTTGCTGATCAAACAAACAGATTGTAAGTTTTATTTTATAGTGTAATTTATAAAAATATATATTAATAAATACATATTTAGAGATATATTGGCTTAAAGTGTTAATAGTGCTGTCTTAGATAAATCAATCAATAATAATTTTATTTTTTTTATTATGCATACAATCATATTAAATATGTACAAACACAATATATACAAATAATAAATATTTACAAATATTCCATTAAACATATTAATATGCTAAATAAATGCTTTAAGCCGCCTGGTCCCAGCTGTTGGTCTCTGATTTTGTTTGCCATGCGCTCCCTTTTTTCTGGAGGTGACCAGCTCACACCTACATGGTCCTGTTGAAGGAACAGACATGATGTATGAACACTGAGCAGATTTAATGAGTGATTCTAAGAGACAATCTAAAGACATATTGCTTCTATCATGAGGGGGGTTTATTATTTAAAAAGGACATGATACTTGTCCCAGATTAATTTACATATTAAAATAGAATACATACAGTTTTAAATAGAAGACGCAGAAAACTTTAGTGTTTAGAAAACTTTAGCTTTAGTGTTTCAGTTTTTTAAATATGTCTAAGTAAAAGAGAGATAGAAGGGACAAACCATCTTCAGGGTGAGCTGGGATCTGGGCTGTGGGGCTTGATGGTTCCCCAGTTTGAGCTTCAGCTGCACCTTGTCGATTTCCACACCCAGTTTTTTTTGTGGAGGTGGCTCACACACATCGACATTGTCCTGTTGAAGGAACAGACATAACCATTTCTTAAATCTAACTATCTATCTTTCTGTCATTTTGAAATATAATGTAATACAATTTCAGATAGATGACCTAGACAACATAGTAGCTTAGGTGAAGGCAGTGTTTAATTTTTAGAATAGATCTGAAAATAAGTAAAAACGAGAGATGGAAGGGATTACTGATGCTTTCTGCTGCCTCCGCTGTCTCCACTGCTCCCGCCGCTTCTGCCTCTGTTGCTTAGTGATTCTGGGATTTACTCCCTGTTGTGGGGAACTTATGGTCACAAGTGCTCCCTGTAGGGTCCCAGAATCCACAGGCGCCACGCTTGAGGTCCTGGAGGGCATGGGTAGTGCCTGGGTGGCAGAGACAGGAATGCTCTGATGCTCAGCAAGCCTCCGTTTTCTTGTCTTCGTGGTTCTGGAGGGCACTGTTGCTCCTTTCAGAGGCTCAGCGGGCACTGCCTCTGCCGGTGAAGACCTGGCAAGCACTCCTGCTCCCTGTGGGGTCCCAGCATGCACAGGGTTCCTGTCAGGTAAAGGCGCTTCCTGAGGAGACTTGGAAGGCATGGGAGCACCCTGCACAGGAGAGGCTTGAGGCTTCTGCTGCAGCAGCTCCTGCCTCAGTGGCTCAGGTATCTTGAGCCTTTGCCTCTCTGTGGTCTTTTGAGGCACAGGTGCTCCCTTCTCAGAAGAGGCTGGAGGTGACATCTGCAGCAGCTCCTGCCTCAGTGGCTCAGGTATCTTGAGCCTTTGCCTCTCTGTGGTCTTTTGGGGCACAGGTGCTCCCTTCTCAGAAGAGGCTGGAGGTGACATCTGCAGCAGCTCCTGCCTCAGTGGCTCAGGTATCTTGAGCCTTTGCCTCTCTGTGGTCTTTTGAGGCACAGGTGCTCCCTTCTCAGAAGAGGCTGGAGGTGACAGCTGCAGCAGCTCCTGCCTCAGTGGCTCAGATATCTTGAGCCTTTGCCTCTCTGTGGTCTTTTGGGGCACAGATGCTCCCTTCTCAGAAGAGGCTGGAGGTGACAGCTGCAGCAGCTCCTGCCTCAGCGGCTCAGGTATCTTGAGCCTTTGCCTCTCTGTGGTCTTTTGGGGCACAGGTGCTCCCTTCTCAGAAGAGGCTGGAGGTGACATCTGCAGCAGCTCCTGCCTCAGTGGCTCAGGTATCTTGAGCCTTTGCCTCTCTGTGGTCTTTTGGGGCACAGGTGCTCCCTTCTCAGAAGAGGCTGGAGGTGACATCTGCAGCAGCTCCTGCCTCAGTGGCTCAGGTATCTTGAGCCTTTGCCTCTCTGTGGTCTTTTGGGGCACAGGTGCTCCCTTCTCAGAAGAGGCTGGAGGTGACAGCTGCAGCAGCTCCTGCCTCAGCGGCTCAGGTATCTTGAGCCTTTGCCTCTCTGTGGTCTTTTGAGGCACAGGTGCTCCCTTCTCAGAAGAGGCTGGAGGTGACAGCTGCAGCAGCTCCTGCCTCAGCGGCTCAGGTATCTTGAGCCTTTGCCTATCTGGGGTCCTGTTGGGCACGGGTGTTCCTTGAACAGAAGAGGCTTGAGGCTTCTGCTGCAGCAGGTCTTGCCTCAGTTGCTCAGGGATCTTTAGTTTTGGCACCTTTGGGGCAGGCATAGCTTCTCTCTGTAGAGACTTGGTGCTCATGGGTGTGTCTTGAGGTGCTCCCTGTGGGGACCTAACAGGCACAGGTGCTCCCAGTTCAGAAGCGGCCTTTAGCAGATGTTGCCTCAGATAGTCCCCATACTCAGCCTTTTCTGACCCAGCAAGCACAGGTGCTCCGAGGCTTCTTCTGGCTCCACTTCCTCTGCTGCTCCGTGGTCTTTATTGTTGCATCTGAGAAGCCTAAGTGCGGAGACTCAGCCTTCTTAGATGCATCGTTGAAGACCAGGGATGAGGTGTGGTCCCTCTTCTTGGTATAAGCAGGCACTGGTGCTCCCTGTTGGGACCTGGGAGGCACGGGTGCACCCTGTATCTTCTTCTGCCTCCACAGCTACTTGGTCTTCAGTGTTGCATGGGAAGCCTGAGTGCGGCGACTCAGCCTTCTCTGATTCATCACTGAAGACCAGAGACTTGGGGCATGAAGTTTCTCTTGTCTCCATTTTTCCCCACCACTGCATTGAGGTACTGCACATACTCATGCTCTTCAGATATAGGAGAAGAAACCTCCATTATTGCCCACCATCGCCCTGCGGCGAGGGCAGTTGTGAGCTCATCTGAGAGTTCAGGAGATGAGAACTGCACTGCACTCTCGGGAAAACTGGTGGGGATGGTTGACATACTCATGTTGATGTTTGATGTGATGATAAAAGAAGATCCAAATAAGTGAAAAATACACAATACTGACTTTGTCTTTCTGTCTGTAAAAACTGACAAAACAGAAAGGGAAACATACAAGTTGAGTTGAGTAAACATACAAGAGCCTGCAAGTTGGTTGTCTAAAGTCTTTTTTTAAAACATTTTATACAGTGTATGCCCAGTAGGCGGTCCATCAGCTGAGTTTTAATTTATTTACCAACTAATGTGCATAACTCGGATGCTTATAATGTAAAAGTATATACCTCCTTCTGCATGCATATCTTATCATTGTAAGAGATAGCTATTAAACAACTAAAGCTTTCAGTATCAGCTTTCAGAATTAATCATAATCAAGGAGTGATGGATGGGAGTTCCTCACAAAGACAAGATAACATCTATGAGGCTCTGTATTTATAAGTAAATGTTTATGGTCATAGAACAAATCTTGCAGTGCCAAATCCAGACTGTTTACTGAAAAGTGTTGTGTTTATAGAGAGATTATAATGCGTCA